>JASDQU010242509.1:12187-28074 GCA_032191745.1 Picea mariana | reverse complement strand
C
Organism: Picea mariana; assembly: GCA_032191745.1. Taxonomy (NCBI): domain Eukaryota; kingdom Viridiplantae; phylum Streptophyta; class Pinopsida; order Pinales; family Pinaceae; genus Picea; species Picea mariana. The sequence continues at coordinate 28,073 of JASDQU010242509.1, read as the reverse complement.
ATCTGATTATTGGTTTCTAAAAGCACTGGCTCATTCGAATGCATGATAAGTTGTTCTTCTCATTAGCCATCCTCAGTTATCCCATTGATCCACACACATTGATTATTGATTTCTTAAGTTACCAAGCATCCTTAGCTTACAACCCTAAGGAGTTTCTTGGAGTGATAACAGATGTCACAGGGGGATAAGTTGCATACATAGGAAGTATTACAAACACAAGGAGAGTTGCAAACAAGGGGAGTGTTACAGAATTGACTAAGAGTTGCCATCAATGACAAAGGGGGAGATTGTTGGAAATATTATTGTCATTGATGTCAAATACAGGGGGATCCTATAGATGTCCAAGATCAATATTACAATCTTAGATATGTCCAAGATAAAGATTGCAATATGGAGATTGTTGAAATTATTACTTTTGGATTGTTGATGATCAGTCTGGATACCCCATCTTTGAAGGCATTTTTACCCTACATATCTAGCTCAAATGGGAGCAGAATTTATATGGTTGGAAATCTTATTCTGAGACCTTTCCAATAGTATATGGAATTCCCTCTAACTCTCTAAGAATGAGGAGATATGAATTTTTCCGTCTGATAACCCAGCCAGAAAATTGAGGTTGACTCAACTAGTATTTATAGGTCGACCCTGAAAGTGGGGACATAATTACTATAAATACAGAATATATTTTCGCATTGGGAGTGAAAGCAAGAAATAGATCAATTTTTAGGTGTGTTAAAGGTGTTGAAGTGTCTTTCTTGTATCTAAAGGTGTACAAGAGAAGTCTAAGGGATTTTCTTGAGGTCTTTCTTGTTCGCAAGGTGCACTACAAAGGATTGAAGGTCTATGATGCTATTTTGTGAATTGTTTTGAGGTTGTAATGTTGTCGTCATTGGATGTTGTCTTCAATGTATGTTGTCATTAGTGGATGTTCTCGTCAGTGGATGATTTCGTCAATGGATGTGGTTGTCAGTGGATGTTTTCATCAATGATTACATTCTAGGAATGATTATGCGAGGCTTGCTAGGGTTTGAAGGATTGTTTGTGGAATGAAGCATGCAGGTGAAGTCGTAAGTGCTCTTTGTATGAAGATCTTGGATTGGTGTCTACACATATCTTATTGATTTGGAGCTTATTTGATGAGATTGGCATCTCCGGTAGGTTGGTGCCTACATCTTGTTGATTTGGTGCTCAGTTTATGATATTGGTGCCTCCAGTAGGTTGGTGCCTATAATATTTGTAATAGTAGGTTGGTGCCTACAATCTTCGTAATAGTAGGTTGGTGCCTATAAAAATTTATAAAGATAATTTTTTGTGTTTTTCTCCTGTGAGGGTTTCCACGTTAAACTTTCACCATGCTCCCCCCCCCCCTTCTCAGTATAAGCATAAGTTCATAAGAGTGCTAGAGGATTAGGAACATAAGGCCACGATGGAGAATAAATTTAGGTATCAATGTGAAATTGAAAATACCACTCAATTGTTAGCTCTTGTAGAATTGGAGTAATATTTTTCAACCTTTGTGCATATTGATGAGGGAAAGTACATGGAGTTGGAGACCAAATTGAGATCTTTACATTCATTGATCTCACGTATTACAGTCCATCTCCATATCCCAGAAGTGATAATGAAACTTCCCCTCCCACAATCTTTGTTTTTGTAAAGACTTTTTCCCATCATGATTCCTCTTGGGTAAAGGAAGAGGCCTCAGTGCCACAATGCACACTTCAACCAAACATGGAGATTGTTGTAGGTGAGGCTATCACAGTGGAACCAACATATGTGGATGTGTGCATAGTGGAGCACACTCCAGAGACTACATGAAAGAATCATCCCCTCACATGCCAATGTTTATAGTAAAATGTTGTGTTAGTTATCAGTTTGTACAATAATATACTTGCCAGGCCTATAAGTATAAGGTATGGTTAGGCTGATTAGAGAATTTTTTCTAAATAAATTGGTCTTTTTGGTTAGTAGGCTACTACCATTTTCATAACATCTTGTATTATTTTGTTATTTGATTAGGTTGCAACGTATTTTTCATTCAAAAGTTACCCATTATGTGTGTGTGTGTGTGTGTGTGTGTTATTTTATGATCTCTTTTGATATGGATTAAATCCATTCGACTCTTTCTATAGGTTGAGCATGCTTCATGTCCCTCTTTTTTATGTGCCTTGGCGCCTAAGGATTGTACCTTCCATTACTCCATAGAAGATATATATATATATATATATATATATATATATATGTATGTATGTATGTATATATTTTTTTTCCAAGAATATGTGTGTGTACATACATACATATATACTTATATGTATGTATATACATATGTACATGTATATGTATGTATATATGTATGTATTGTAGGGTCCTAGTTTTGATGTGTTTTGGCACAGTCTACAGGACCTTATATTACTATTTACCTTGTCATTTTCCACCTTATTACCCTATAATGATATATCTTTCACCATTTTGTCTCCAAAACGCATTCTTGGTTCAAAGGTAATCATATTAGCCTAAGTGTTTCATTTTTCCTTGTTTAATGAATGAAATATGTTAATTACTCGAGCTGATGACATTACTAAAACATTCTTGTAGTTTGTTGAACAAGTCCTACAGTCACCTTGATGGTTAAGATATTTTCCACCCATTCCAGTTGATTCGGAGATATGGGTTATGGAGGAAATCGAGTACACATGGACATCCACTATTCAAATTGGCCAACACTCCAATTTTAGAATCGTTGTTACTCGTCAACGATCCAATCTATTCCTATAGCGCATATGAGATTGTTACGATTTCATGCCTTCAGTCATAATATCATAACAAATTTACTTATATGAAATTTGGTTGGTCCAATTTGTTTGTCTGAAACTAAAAATGTAATGTTTTGACTATCTTTTGTGGATTACACAGGATTGTAAGTTCAAGGGTTGTTGGCATTTAATTTGAATTTCATTGTATAAATATCAGAGGAAATCATGCTCGAATATATGAATGAATAGACTGATGTAGTATTAAGAAGGCAGATCAAACTGTGTTCAAACATCCATATACTTTGTTATTTCTGGAATATAAAGATTGGTTCATGCTTATTCATTTGTTGTGTTCCTGAGCATGTAAGTGTTTAGTGGGCATACTTCTAAGAGAAGGCATGGCCCCCTTCACCTCAAAAGTAGCACCCTAGTTGTTTTATTTACTTTGTTACATTAGGATTTATTGTAGTTTTATTATTGGTCATCGATTTATTCCATTCAATTCTTGTAGACAATTTAATTATGTAGTTAATTAATGTTGCAATTTTATTTATGTTGTAGTTCAGCTAATGTGTGTGAACAAGAAGCTTCATGCTTGATTGTTGACGGTCTAGTTGGTGATTCTCTGGATAATAATTGTTTAGAGATGCAGATCATTGCAATTGTCGTTTTCCATACTTCACTAATTGACAAGTTGCCCATGATATATGTCTTGATCACATGTATTAGTGTTTTTTTATTTTGTTGATTTTGTTTCAAGTTAATGATTGTCAATCTTACTAACATAGTGGATCCTGTTATACCCATTTCGTGGGATAACTAAGGAGATGATGTCTCGAGGCCCTCAGGTTGCAGATATGGAATTTCGAGATATCACATGGCTAACAGTGCCCACTTGCACATACAAAAGCCCACTCTATCACCACATTTTGATCCATTTCCAGTGCATCCACCACACCATCCAGCTTTTGGAAGGAAAATAGGTCTTGCTCCATGTGGTACAATTCAAGTATTGTGACAAGTAAAAACCCTAATATTTGAGGCATTTAAATATGTTGTATTTAAGCTACTTTTGATTATAGAAAGCCTTATTGGACATTATGCCTTTGACCTTGTTTCATCTTGGTGAGTGTCATAGATTTCCTAGTAAGTGGCCAACCTTGGGGAAGGTTTGGAAATCGGGGTCCCCTGAGGGGTCATCGTACCATTCCCGACCATACCTACCACCTTCCTCTCATTACACTCCCATCATATTGTCTCCTTCTAGGCCCTTTGAATTTAGTGACCCAAGAAGGGCATGTACCTCATTTCATGGGAAGAAGAAGTTGAAGGCCCATAGGTATTGTTCTTGGCTAGAAAAGATAAAATCCTAAATATAGACCTTCCAGATGATTCGCTCAGGGATCCCCGAGAAAGAAATGAAATGCTTCTCTGTAACAAATGGGGGACCTACAAAAATAAATGATAGTGAATTATTAAGGGGTTAGTTGGAGGATGGGAGGTCTCATCATAAGCTAACCTATCATGATCATAGGTATTTAATGGTATGAAATTACCATCATCTGGTAACCAAGCCAATTTAGTGGATCTTAGTTACACAACTGAGAGAAAGGGGGTCTCATCACGAGATAGCCTTCTCATTTCCTTGAGGTATTTGTGAATGAAATTTTTGTTATCTGGACACCAAGCCAGGACAGTGGCCTTCAACTTGTTCCTTAAAACATGAAAGAAATAAAGAATGTCAAGAATATGGGCTTGGAAAGAGTGAATCACAAACGAAGGTGCCACACACCCTCTACAAAGGCACCCATGAATGAGATAATACGAGCCCTTGTATGTCATGAAACTCATTGACCTATAAATTCTAAATCCATTCCATCTCATCATCCACTACATAGCCTTGAAAAGACATCCTTGGGAGCATCCCCTACTTGTGGGCTTTGGTCTACCCAATAGAACTTTTATGACACCCCTCCCATACTTAAACTTGGTCAATTATATAGGGTTTTTAGCATTTGTTCAATTTTATGAGGTAGTTTTGATGCACATGTTTAGGTTCCTTGCTTATTACATGTGATTTACACTTTTCATGATATCTTTGACTTGAGATATTTGGAGGGCGTGCCCTTTTTTTTTGCAGGACCTTGCTTGGTGGCCAGTTTTTGGAGAACAAGCCTAGCTTGGGCTTCCATTGGGAAAAAATCCCACAGGTTGGATGTAGTAGGCTCGCACACTAGATCACAGATAAATGCCTTTGGAGTCTTACATGGCATCATGGAGGACCTTACCCATCCCCTATCACCCAAATTATTTTCCTAGGAGAGGAAAAACGTCACTTTTTGAGGCTTGACATCATGCTTGAGGGGGTTTGATGGTGATTGAGTTATTGCACATTGACACTTGGCATGTTTTGACCGGAGGAGACATGGATTGAACCTAGCACATGATCAGGAGGATCAAGGAGCTCCAACAACCTCAATTTTCCTCTCCAACGACTTGCTCAAGTGGTCAAAACATCCCCTAAAGGGGTGACGTTATCTCATTTTTAGGGTTTCTATTGTGTTAAAGTGAAAAATAAATATTATTATTTGATGCAAGGGGTAAGATAAGGGTTGTTGGCCCATTATATTATGTTTTACCCTTTCTAAGTGGACAAACTATGTTTTAATAATTTTGTATAAATAGAGATCATGTGAATCTCATTTCATAACATAACTCTCCCATTGTGAGAAGTACTTGGCTGAATTTTTTGCTATTCTTGGGAAATATGGTGTTTCTCTGTTGTGAAAATGTCTTTTGGTGATACCTCTTGATGAATGGATGGAGCTAAGTAAGGTGCACCTTTTGGAAGCTTGTTGTCTTGATCTTGAATGGTGATTTTCTTAGTGAAACTAGGGTTTTGATATCTCTCTCTCTCTCTCTCTCTCTCTCTCTCTCTCTCTCTCTCTCGGAATTGGTAAGGAAAAATCTGCATTGATAATTATTTCTTTCTCTTTATTGGTTATGGTTGTTTGAAACCCTAGGAGGAGTATGTTGGACACACCCTCCATTAAGATACATCTATTTTGCTAAAGTTTACAAGTTATTTTGCAAGGGTTGCTAGGAGGAATACGAGTGTGTATACCCTCTTAGATTTACCCTAAGTTTGATTGGCATACCCTAGGGAGTAAAAGGGATTACACCCATAGGGTCTTTGTTGGTATAACTATTTAATTCAATACCCCATTCACCCAATTTTAAAGGCACTAATCTGAATATTTTTGCATTGGAAAACATGAATTTTTTCCATATTAACTTTTTGCAATATGGGTTTTGTTCCTTGTGCCTAGAGCACCTCTTAGCCACTATGGAATCCCCTATAAATGGGTATTGATTTCTTCTGTTACAAAATTTCATATCCAGCCATTATGGCTGCAGAAACCCTAATTGAACTTTCTTAAATAACTCTTAACTCAACTGCTGAAAATTGCTAAGATTTTTCCCATATAACCTAGTAATCATAGTGCATCTTTTGGTGGATTTTTGGAAAGTTTTGACGGTTGACTATCTTGATGTAATAAATTGTTTTTTATAGACATAAGGCTGATTTATATTGTTGCATAAAGTGCTTACAACAGCCTTACCTTTTATGCTAGTATCTTGGTCTATGGATCTTGAGTTTCACTTGTGTTTAGATAGTTTATCTCTTGCATATTTTACTTGATTTATATCACTTGTTTAGCAGCTTATTGTGCCATTTCATTTCTGATATATATTGTTACTGACTACTGAAATTAGGGACATAAAGCTTAACTTGCTTGTCCACTTGATATGTTTCATTGTAAACTTGGTTATCCTTGTGTCTCGGGTAGGTACTATCTCTTTGCAGGTCACTGAAGACTTTGGCAACCTCAAAAAACTCTAAATAATCATTACCAAGCTCCCTTTTCCATATAGAAACCTGACCTATAGGGGAATATGTTTCATACGTATCACTTTCCATCCCATTTCCCCTAGGGTCACCGAGATTCCCCCCTTGAGGTGACCACTTCACCTCTAAAGTCATAGAAACACCTACATAAGGTGACAGTGGGTAAATGCTCTCTTACTTGTCGCCATTTGGTGATTGGGTTAGGATTTTCCCAACCTACAACTTGTGCGATAATATATCCAACAAAATATTGTTGGGTATAAAAACTTATATCCAACCTACAATTTGACCGTAGAATATACATTGTCACATGAGCAATTAGATTGAATTTACTTCAATGGTATGTCTCTGAGATTTGTTCTTCATATTTTTTCCTCGTGCTTCATAAGCCTACAAACCTAGACTGATAATTAATGTACCAAATTACTATTATATAATTAACCCAACATTTTGGCATCATTTTCAGGGAAGCGCCGAAGGAGATAATATCAAGGGAGTGTGCAATTGTTTTCTTTTAGTTTTCTTTGCAGGACCAACATTTTTTACTCGAAAGGTGGAAGAAGTAAGACAGGGGCTGAAATCCTACGCAAAATATTCTAGTGAGTCCCCATGAACCCTTATCATGTTGGAACTTTTAGTAGTTTTAATTTCTAGAATGATAAACGATGTATGAATAAGCCTAAGGGCACTAGCGGTAAAAATACTCAAAAGAAACCCAACCTTATCACCCCATCTAGTGGTGCTGCAATTACCACCCATTCTACTAACTCGTTGGTAGGGAAGGTTGGAGGAGGAACTTCAGGAATAAGAGTTGAGGGACCTAAGAAGGTTTTTATACTTGAACCAATCAAGGAAGAGATTCCCACACTAGAGGCAGTGCTTACTCCTAATGTAGAATGGAAGCTTGACATCAAATTCCAAACCAATCTAATTCAAGACCTAGAAATAGTGGAAGCGGCCTCTGACACATCTGTAGCACAAGAACTACCTCTTTGGTGGCATGAGATGGAAAAATAAGAAGTAACAGAAAACAAGCCTGAGGATACAATCGCCTTTGAATTACCTATCAGAGATCCCGGTAGAACAATGCAAATGAAAACATCCCCCCATATTCTCTACCAAAATTTCATGGTATGTCCAGCAAAGACCCCGATGCATTCTTATTTGAGTTTGATTTTCTTTGTAGAAGCTATGATTACTCTACTACTGCCCATAAGCTAAAATTGTTTCTTGCCACCCTAAAAGGTACAACCCTCTGATGGTTTATGGGCCTCGGTGGGGATAGCAATCAAACTTGGGATGATATGAAGAAGGTGTTTCTGAAGAAATACCAAGACTACTGCAAGGGCGAAGAACTCAGAGAAGAAATATTCAAGATGATGCAAAAACAAGACGAAAGTTTGGAGGAATATGTAGAGTGATTCTAGTATAACCTTCAAATATCAAAACAAATCCAACTGAGTAAAGAAACAATGAGAACAATTATGCTAACATTCATAAGGGATGAATGCTTGGAAGTTCTCAACCTAATGGTTCCAGGTAACATTTCTCATCTACCATATGATGAAGTTTGTAATTTATGCAAACAATATTCGAGAGGAAACTCTAAAACTAGTAGAAGCTTCAGAGATGCCACTACTAGGTTCACAAAATTTGTTGCAGGAGAAGGGGTCACAAAAGATGAAATTGGTAACATGTTTGAAATTTTAAAAATTGATATTCTCAACTCTTTAAGTTCACGATTGGATGTTTTGTAGGTTAAGAAGAAGGAATCGTCAAAAAAATATCTATCCATAATTTTCCCCAAGTGTCGAGAGAGACACCTTTGGAAGGAATGCCCACTGGACAACGTTGAAATTTGTGGCATTTGTGAGGAATCCCATGCCACCAAAGATTGTCCTTTCTTAGCAGAAATCAAGGAAATATATCGTGGAGATAAAGGAACCTCATCTTCATTGTATGTGATGGAACCCCAAAAACCATGGAAAACACCTTCAGCTATGGCTCAAAATTTTGCATCTTAATTTCCTTATTCTCATAATCAGATATGGAATGTTCCTATGACATGGAATAATTCGCCACCTCAGCCCAATCCACACCAAAATTGGCAGCAAGGCTGGCATGGCCCATCTTATGATGGCACGTGTACTTTTCCCTATCCTGCAACACCACCATATACTCACCCCTCACAACCTCCTCAACAAAAATTTAATTAGCCACAACAATTTTCATTACTAGCTCCTCAAAGCCCTCTAAGACCAACCCAAATCCTTGCCCACCCTATTCTAAATCCTAAAAATAATAAGCCAGTTCAGGCCATGTATGGAACTAACCTGCAAACCTTTTCCATGTATGTTATCACACCTGTATCAATATATGGGATTCACCTGAGGTCTGGGAAAGTTCTTAACCAAAAACCCTTAGTAATTACCCAAGAGAATGAAGAAAACGAGACTCCTATCCAATCTGAAATTTCTCAAACCCCAACTCCATTACCATCTAAATCTCATATTCAGTATTAAGTTAATATCACCCCACAAAAATTTCTCAAAATGAACAATTATTACAGTCTAATCAACCTCCTTTTCCAAAGAGGTTGGCACTAGAAAGATCAATTATACCATCTGAGTTCGATTTGATGTCGGAACTGAAGAATATTTGTATTAAGATACATTTGCTACAAGCAATAAAGGACATCCCCATCTATTGTAATGTCCCCCACCTCTTGATGAATAGGGCTGGAGAGACTCGGTATTATAGTCATCCCCACTAGACTATAGTCCCATGCTGCATGGGGAAAAGTCAACTAAACTCAACGCAATAATATTAAGTTGACTTGAAAAGGGAAAAGTAACTCAATGAAGAAATAGAACACATGAGGTTGAGTTAGGAGTTAACCCTAGGGGTTAACTAACTCAATAGATAAATAGATTGGAGGTATAAAGGAAAGTCAAGGGTGCACCTCTCACTCATCTTGGTTTATTATTGCAATTTGCTTTTGGGATCTTGAGCACACAGTTTTGAGGGTTTTGAGAATACAAACCCTAGAGGACAACTCGGTGGTGAAAGATTCCACCTATCTTGTTCCAAGCTTGGTCTCGGGGATGCAATACTCCACCCACACCATTCTACAGTAGCTACAGGTGCCATCACTCATCCAGGACAGTCATAGGTTGTACCCTTGAGGGTTTTTAGCAAGGGGGCGCATCATTGTTTGAAGGAAGTTCAATCCAAGAGATTGATAAGGATTTTGGACATTCTAGCACTTGGGTTTTCCTTGCAGAGCCTTGATCATCAGCTCTAGTGAATTTTGAGAGAGCTATTCTTGCCAGATGATTTCCTAGAACATTGGCACGACTTGGGTAGAAGGAGGGCGTTATTGAAATTCATATATATTCAGTTTGGAGGGGTAAAACTCCATATCTCACCTTGAGACTTCACCAGGAGGTTTCCCTCGGCCCGATATTTCATTTTGGAGATGTCATAGTGATTGGAGGGCTCCTTGAACGGGGCCGAAATATTAGGGTTTGACAGTATTCAGGAGGGCATAGTTTTACTTGAGGATTCAGCATTTGGAGGAGCAGACTTGGACATTTCGGCTTGAAGATTCAGGAGGGGGTTTTACTTGCCCTGATCTATCCTTCTGTGGATTTTGGTGCCATTTGGAGGCTTCTAGCAGCTAGGCCAAAATATTGGATCTTCACATCTATTTAGGAGAGCGTACCTTCAGCCAGGGGGGTTTGGACTTGACCCTGGTCCTTCTTGTATTGGTCTTCATCTTGTATTCAGCCTTTGGAGGCTTATATCTTCTTATATGAAGTATTTTGTAGCAGCTCATATCTTATCTATTGGATATATCTAATATTATTCCAGATCTACATCCTTATTGTATCAGGTTCCTTCTTATTATATCAATAAAGATCAGATCTATGTTGTTTGGTTCCATATATGGTGTTGCTTGTCATATCTTGTATTTCCACTTGCTATATCTTCAGATCTATGTCATGTGTTTGTTAATTGAATATACAAACCCTAAGACATAACTCAAGAAGTAAACCTGCAAGAAACACACACACATATCAGTTAAACAGTGAGCAGTTAGTGTTCCAAGCGAAAAAAAAATTGGCTTGGGAACATTATAGTGGTATCAGAGCGTTCATCCTCCCATCTAGTGGGGATCAGCACATGCAGAAGTTTAGTGGTATCTATATGGGTAGACGTAGGAAGAAGGCAGGCGAACCAGAGGTAGACATGGAAGGTTCAGGTGAGGATAGTGAGCCACAAGTCTTAGCAAACTTGGCACAGGAACTACGTCAGTCTATACTTCAGACAGAGAGTAAGTTGGTCACACACTTACAGGAAAACCAGTAGGCATCACGCATAATTCAGAGTGATTTGAGAGAGACCTTAGAAAAGATGACTGCAAATCAGGATATGATCTCACAGGTACTGTTGAATTTGACTTCTGGAGGAAAGGGGCCTGAAAGATATGCAAATAGAGAGGCTAGTGGATCCCATGGAGGGAATAGATAGCAGCAGGAGCATATTCCCTATTATCATACTGAGGGACAGAGCCATGGAGGAGGCTCACCACAGGGATAGGCACACAGCAGGACCACCCATAGGCCCTATCTACCTTTGTTCTTGGATGAACAGACACAGCCAAACTACCAAGATGAAATTGAGGACAATTTTGATCAGTGTGTTAGAGAATATAACTTACTGAGCATACCAGTCCAGAGACAAATTACATTGGATCAGTATTGTCGATTTAAACTCAGAGGTAAAACCAGGCCGTACCACAGGAACAACTATGAGTTAGAGCACAGGGCTGCAAAAATGGGGATCCCCTTTTTTTATGGGTCTCCCAAGATAACTACACGGGCTTGGGTGCAAAAACTTGACACTTACCTGCAACTTAACCCAATGAGAGAGATGGATGCCATCAAGTTTTCCACCATGTACTTGGAGGGAAAATCTCATGACTGGTGGTACCATGGGTTAAATACACTTGGCCACAATCAGATAGTGGCTTACACAGAGTTTACCCAGAAGCTTACTGACAGGTTTGACCAGGGGGATCCAGAGCTACACTTTAGGGAACTCACCCAACTCAGGCAGATAGGATCACCTGAGGTGTATATTGAGGAGTTTCAGAGGATAGCGGTCATGGTGCAAGATGTGTCTCAGTCAAGACTCGTGATTCTTTTCACAGAGGATTTGATGGAACCCTTAAAGGGTTGGGTTAAGGCTTCCAAGCCTACCAACTTATAGGATGTTATATGGCGGACTAGAGATCTAGGCCCAACAGCGAAATCTAAATTCACCCCTATAACACCTCTAAATACAGGAGGAAGAGATCAAAGACCTCCCATGAACCAAGGAGGAAGAGACCCAAGGGGGTTTGACAGAGGAAGAGGTAGAATGAATGAGAACAACAAAAGAGAACGAAGGAGAAAGAAACTATGTTATACATGAAAAGAGCCTTGGGACCCATCCCACAAGTGTATGGGCAGAGGTAAGGCTCATTACATTGAGGTAACTTCTGATAATGAGGAGGATGAAGATTTTGGCCACCTACAAAACATAGAGGCAGACACCACCGAAACTACAGAAGAGGAAGGTACAGGTCATGGCAATGCAATAGATGAGAAGGCTACCTTGGCATCCATCAGTAGGGTACCCAAATACAACACCTTCAGGATGAGAGGGGTATTGCAGGGAGAGGAAGTTTCCATCCTCATTGATGGGGGTGCTTCTCACAACTTTATTGATTCATCCCTACTATAGAGGAGGCATACCCATGGTGGAATTTGAAGGATTCAATGTGGAGGTAGCAGGAGGAAGCACCATGCCTTGTAACAGGTTTATTCCAGGAATGAAGCTTACATTGGGCAGGCATGATTTAGCACAAGACTTCTATGTGATGGATATTCCATACACAAATATCATCCTTGGGGTTCAGTGGCTTAGTACGTTGGGACCAATCTCCACCAACTACAAGGCCATGGAAATGTCTTTCACGGAGCAAAGTGGGAAAAAGGTAGCTATCATGGGCATGTCAGGAAACACATCTACGGTCGTTACAACAAAGCACATGGAGGCCATCTTCAGAAGAGAGGACATTGTATATGCTGTTGAGTGTAGGATTTCAGTATGTGTGGACAAGAAGGGAGAAGTTCACTATTCACCAGAGATTCAGAGAATCATTGATAAACATAGCAAGGTATTTGGACCCATTCCACCAGGGGCACCGCCAGATAGGGGGTTTGAGCATATCATAGAGCTGGAAGAGGGAGTGAAACTTGTCATCACCACTCCCTAGAGACACCCAAAGAAGTACAAAGATGATATAGATAAGGCTATCAAAGAATTGTTAGACATGGGTCACATTAGACCAAGTTCTGGTCCTTTTGCATCTTCAGTGGTACAAGTAAAGAAGAACGATGGAACCATGCGCATGTGCATTGATTACAGGTCATTGAACAAGAAGACAATCAAGAACATGTATCTCATTTTGAGTATTGATGAGCTATTGGATGAGCTTCATGGGGATTTTTACTTCACCAAGATTAACTTACGCTCTGGCTATCATCAGATCAAAATGAGGGAGCAGGACATCCCCAAGATTGCCTTTAGATGTCACTACGGCCACTATGAATTCCTAGTGATGCCATTTGGATTGACTAATGTGCCAGCCACATTTCAATCTTGCATGAATCACGTCTTCAAAAAGTAGTTGAGGAAGCACCTCCTAGTATTTTTTGATGACTTGATGATCTATAGCAGGACTTGGGAGGAACATATTCAACATGTGGAGCAGATTCTAGCCATCATGGAGGACCAATCCTTATATGCAAAGGAATCCAAATGTAAATTTGGAATGATAGAGGTCCTCTATTTAAGATACATCATACGATTAAAGGGGGTACAAGTACACCAACAGAAGATCCAAGTTATACTTGATTGGCCCACACCTAAGACCCTCACAGAATTGAAGGGGTTTCTTGGCATTTGTTGCTATTACAGGAGATTCGTCAAAGGTTTATCACAACTTTGTGCACCCTTGACCGATTTGACCAAGAAAGGGGATTTCAAATGGAGTTCAAAGGCATAGTTGAAATTTGACAAAATGAAAAAGGTAATGAGCACGTGCCCAGTTTTAGCTCTACCATATTTCGGCCAACCCTTCACAGTGGAGTGTGATGCCTCAAGTGAGGGCATCGGGGCAGTGCTTATGCAGAATAGGCACCCACTTGTCTATGAGAGCCAAAAGCTAAGGGGCCTAGAGCTTCTTTACACTATTTATGACAAAGAGATGGTGGCCATCATGCATGCATTGGCCAAGTTCAAGAAATACTTGATAGGAGCGAGATTTGTGGTCAGGACATATCACAATAGTCTTAAGTACTTCTTGGAACAAAAGGACTTAAATGAGAGGCAGAAGAAATGGGTTAGCAAGACACAGGCCTATGATTTTGACATTGATTTGTCAAAGGGAAGAATAACATAGTGGAAGATGCATTATCTAGAAGGCCATCGGTTTATGCTATGACCAATATCTCAGTTGACTGGAAGGCTCACCTCTTAGTAGAATACTCAAAGAACTAGTTTGCATGTCAGTTGATGGATGGATAGATACAGGATGACAACTTTAGAATCATGGATGACATCATCTACTACAAGGGCCGAATTTTCTTGGTTCTTGATTCAGCCTTTAAGGCCAAGGTACTGCAAGCATGTCATGATTCACCAGTGGCAGGGCACTAAGGATTTTTCAAAACATGCAGAAAGGTAAGGGAAAGGTTTTTGTGGAAAGGTCTAAAAGAAGATGTGATGTGCCACATCAAGGAATGCACTACTTTTCAGGTAAACAAGGATGAGCACACACATCCAACAGGATTGTTACAACCTCTACCCATCCCAGAGCACAAATGGGAAAGCATCTCTATGGACTTCATCACTGGGTTGCCAAGGGCACAGGGTAAAGATTGTATTTTTGTAGTAGTGGACAGGTTAACTAAGTTTGCACACTTCTTCTCCATTGCCACAAACTTCAGTGCAGAAAAGGTTGCATATTTTTTCTTCAGAGAGATATTCAGACTACATGGTTTACCCAAGACCATTGTGAGTGACAGGGACAGCTGATTTATGAGCACTTTTTGGCAGGAATTATTCAGGTTGGTTGGTACGGCCTTGACCCCTAGCACTAGTTACCACCCTCAAACTTATGGGAAAACAGAACTAGTGAATAAATGGGTGGAAGGCTCCGAAATTATGTAGCAAGGCAACAAAAAGCATGGGTTAGGTGGCTACACTTGGGAGAATATTATTACAACACCACTTATCACATGTCTATTGGTATGACTCCATTCAGGGCCTTGTACAGTTATGACCCTCTCTCCTTTGTAGAGATCTTCTTTGGTGATAGCATAGCTCCTATGGTTCAGGATTGGGTTCAGCAGAGTCATGACATACTCAGAGAACTGAAGGATCATCTGCAAAGAGCACAGAATCAGCAAAAGGTCCAGGAAGAAAAGCACAATGAGAGCGCACATTTGAGGTTGGTGACTTGGTTTACCTAAGGATCCAATTGTACAGATAGACATCTATCAAAAGGAAAAGAGTGGTGCAGAAAAACTCCAATCTTGAATTTTTGGACCCTACAGGATCAACATGAAGGTAGGGGTCGTGTCTTATAAGCATGATCTTCCACAGGGCATCAAAATACACAACATTTTCCATGTATCATGCTTGAAGAGGGCCATAGGCTAATACATCACTCTGCTTGAGGTACTTCCACCCTTAGATGAAGAAGGGAAATTGATGTTGATACCAGAGGAGATAATGGAGGTTCGGGAGAAGAATATAAGGAGGAGCATCAAGGAATACTTTGTCAAATGGAAGGACTTGCCTATTAAGGATGCTACTTGAGAGAGTGAACATGTGATATAGGAGACGAGTTCATAATTTCTTGTGGGCAAGCAATTCCTAGCAGGGGAGACTGTAATGTCCCCTACCTCTTGATGAAGAGGGTTGGAGACACTCAGTAGTCTAGTCATCCCCACTAGACTATAGTCTCATGTTGCATGGGGAAAAGTCAGCTAAACTCAACGTTATAATATTAAGTTGACTTGAAAAGGGAAAAGTAACTCAATGAAGAAATAGAACACATGAGGTTGAGTTCGTAGTTAACCGTAGGGGTTAACTAACTCAATAGAGA
>JASDQU010242508.1:88307-106994 GCA_032191745.1 Picea mariana | reverse complement strand
CTTAAGGAAAGAGGGAGGAGCATGAGGCCTAGCTTTAGCTACACCGGAATGAGCCTCCTCCCCTTAGGGTTTTGATTTGGTGGCCCTGCCATTGCAGCACCATTAAACCTAACCCTCCCATCCTTAGGTTTAATTCCTTCCAATCCTTTAGTCTCTCTCTATTTGACTCCATTAACCCAAGGCACTAGTCTAATCCTAAAACGTTGAGGTCTTTGTGCTTAAACAATCTTTCAAAATCTCTTAATTTGAAACCCTAACTAACCCTAGTGATTCTACTAACCCTAATTGTTGATGACGTCTTGCCCTATTTGAACTTTTGTTTGGTCTAAAATTTGCGGCTAGGTCATCCTTTGATAGCCATAAAGGTGTTGAGCAATTTCATTGGCCCAATTAGCAAAACGTTCACCTTTTTGTCTAGCTAACCTAACCTAGATTAGGGCTGACATCACACTAGTTTGATCTCTTGATTGGTGTAAAACGTTGTGACCTTGCCATCTAGCATTTGGCATTGATGTGTAGATTTCTTTCATTTGACTTAATTTGCAAAAACGTCCACTTCTTTGCCTACTTAACTAACCTAGAAACTAGGCTGACGTCACCCCTTTAGCATAGTGACGCAACAAAAATATTTATGTATGAGCTCATTGCATTGTGATCACATAAAGATTGATTTTATACATTGAATGCTATTATCATTTTTGTATTTATTGAAGAAGTAATATTATAAAACATAAGCCTTAATTGCAATCATTGACTTCGTCAATAATTACATGTTATTATTGCTCATATGTATTAAAAATAGTCATTAATGTTTTGAAGTACTAACCACTGTATGCACATTTTAGTTTTATTTGCCTTGTCTCGCAAACAGGTGCCCTTATTAGTGGAATACCTTCTTTTGACTATCTCTCTTGGCAGTAATCTGTGAAAGGAAACCCTCATCTTGATCCTTTAAACCTTTAGACCTTTCAGAACCCCAGATTACTAGGGACGTCTCCCTTGGGATTAGCCACCCTGAATAGAAAGATCTCCCCATCGAGGTGACAATGGGTGGGGAAGCTCCTGTTACGCCAGTTTGATTGTTACCTCCAAGCTACTAGACCTATCCTATAAACTGAGCGATAACAGGGACATTTTTGATGAAGTATGGAAGGATGTGTTGTACCACCATTCTTCCAAGGGAAACCACTTCACCCATGATTGTGTATGTTTATCATATGAAAAGCAACGAAGATATCCTTCTAGACATTTATTCACATTCTCAGTTTTACCATCAAATTGAGGATGATACGATGAGATATGAGAAAATTAAGTACCCAAACAAGAAAATAATTCAATCCAAAATTTTCGAATGAAAATTGGATCTCTGTCACTTACAATAATCTTGGATACTCTGTGTAGCTTCTGAATTGTTTCCATGAATGTTGTGGCTACTGTATTTTCTTTAAAAGGATGAGAAAGAGAGAAAAAATGGGCATACTTTGTCATTCAATACACTATTACCATGATGACCATCTTTCCTTCATATTTGGGTAATCTTATAATAAAATTCATTGAAACTTCTTCCCAGTGTTGACTTGGTATAGCTAATGGTTGTAGGAGACCTGGCGTCTTGATTGTCTCTCCCTTATTCTATTAACAAACCACACATTCACACAAACTTTTGAACGTTAGTTTTAATACCTTCCAATAAAAAATCCTTCTTGATCATATGGTACATTTTCAAGAATCCCGAATGTCCTCCTATAGGAGAAGTGTGCAATTATGGAAGGACCTTCTGTTTGAGTTGGGAATTCTTACATAAATATAGGATATCATTATACCATATAAAATCATTATTCCACACAAAATTATCTAATGAGTTTGGTTCCTCTTGTAGTTTTTGAATGATCTTACATACCGCTTGACCTTGATCCCATTCTATCCTTTCTTCTTCCACCCAATATTATTGCCGAATAGAAATAGCACATAGTGAACCTCTTGTTTCTTCTTCTTTCCTTAAAAGGGCATCTACCACAACATTTTGTTTTCCTTTTTGTATATAATTTCAAAGTCATAACCCAGCATCTTTGTAAACCATTTTTGTTTCCCTTTTAAAGATAATTGTTGATCGAAGAATTACTTCAATATATCATGTTCTATTTTTACTTTGAAGTGTCTTTCTATTAGGTAAGAGCGTCATTTCTTAACTGCATGTAGTATGGCCAATATTTCTTTTTCATAAGTTGGATTGAGTAAGTTTTTTTTTTCCTTTAATTTGGGTTCTTTCAAATGCAAGGGGCATTCCTTCTTGCATTAAAATTTCACCAATGTCATGACCTAAGGCATCACACTCCACAATAAATGTTTTTGTGAAGTCAGGTGTGGCTAGGAAAGGAGTTGTACACATAGCCTCCTTAAGTTCTTCAAAAGTTTTGGTTGTTGTTTCAATCCAAGAAAATGTTTTCTTATTCAATAATATTGTTATAGGTGTTGTTATTTGACCATAGTTCTTGACAAACTTACAATAATAACTTGTCAATCCTAAGAATCCTCTAAGTTTCTTCAAGGTTTTGGGAATTGGCCATTCCCTCGTAGATTTAATTTTTCTAGGGTCCACTTTTAAACCTTCATGAGATATAATATGACCCAAATATTCCACTTCTTGAACCCCAAAGGTACACTTGGAAGTATTTTCATAAAGTAATTGGTCTTCCAATAGTTGTAATACTTTGTCAACATGTTATACATGTTCTTCCCGAGATTTGTTGTAGATTAGTATGTCATCAAAAAATACTAACATAATTTTTCTAAGGAATGGATTAAAAACATAATTCATCAAGATTTGAAATGTTGAAGGTGCATTAGTAAGTCCAAATCGCATAACCAAAAACTCATAATGAATTTCATGTGTTCTGAAATTTGTTTTGGGAATGTCTTCCTACCTCATTTTGATTTGATAATATCCTAAACAAAGATCCAACTTAGTAAAGAAAATTTCTCCATGCAATTCATATAGTAATTCATCAATGATAGTAGAAGTAAACTTATCTTTGATGTTCACTTTGTTGAGTTGTCTATAATCTGGACACATATGCCATGAATCATATTTTTCTGTAACCATCACCATTGGTGAAGAGAAAGAATTTTGGCTAGGTTGATTGATGTTGGCCTCTATCATTTCTTGGATCATATGGTCAATCTCACTCTTTTGTGAATATGGATACATGTAAGGCCTAATGTTAGGTGGTACACTTCCTGGTTGAAAATGAATAGTATGGTCATGATCTCAAGCAGGTGGAATACCTGTAGGAATTTCTCCAAATACCTTGGAATGATTATTGATAACTATTTAGAGATCCAATGGAGCATAGAAAATAGATGCTTGAACATCTAGTGAGCACAATTGTGCAATTACACCATGATGTCCCTTTTTGAGTAATTTTGTCATGCTATTAGATCTTATCACCTTAGAGGGTTTCCCTTGGACACCTCTAAGCTCAATTTTATTACATTTTTAGGAAAATATCATGAAAAGATATTGAAAATAAGGACCATTGTTCCCAATTATTGTAACCATTAGACCTATAATACAACATCAGCACCACTCATTTGGATGGAAATCATGGGAGTATCCAAAAAATACTCCCCCATATTGAGCTTAATACTATGGAACTTCCCAAAACAATTTATGATACCTCCATCTGCAATCATCACTTGAAACTTTGGTGTTGGATATACAAATCAATTGAGATCTTTTGCTAATTTGTAATTGATGAAGTTATGGGTACTACTATAATTAATCAACATTGTTACCTTTTTATTTTTTATGTATCCTTGTATCTTGAGGGTTTATAGATTATTGATGTCATCCAATTCATGACAAGATATTATTGGAGTAGTATCTTTAATATCTAGATCTTGTGATGGTTTCAATTCTTGATCTTCTTCCTCTTCATAGTTTATGTAGAATAGTTTCTTATCACTGCATTTATGCCCCTTATTGTACTTTATTTCAAAAATGAAACATAGTCCCTTTTCTCTTCGTTCATCCATTTGTTGAGGTGCCAACCTTGTCGGTTGAGTGCGGTTAGGAGAGGGAATGTGGATCGTGGTGCTCTCTATAGATGTTAGTGTCCACCCTTCTAGAAGCCATATGTTTTTTTCCACTTTATTTTCCATACTAAAATATTACTCTAGGGATTTAAGTTAGAAGAGACGTACCTCATGTTGAATGTTCTCCTTTAAGGTGCCCATAAAGAGATCTAACAAATTATCCTCAAGATTGTTCTTTACCCTAAGACTGAACTTTTGGAATTTTTGAATTTGTTTTGTAGCTCATATTTTTTTTTAAATATTTATAAATTGACTAAATAATGTATTGCTCTTAATATCCCCATAATGTGATTCAATTCATTCGTAAAAATGGACCAAGAGATAACAGAATTCTTTGTTCTTTCACAAAGCCATTGGTACCAAACAAATTGATTGTTTTATAAATATAAGGATGTAATAAGTACCTTTTGTAATCTTGGAACTTGGTGTAGATCAAATTATTTCTCCATCCTTAATATCCATGTTATAGGACCTTTACCATCAAACTTCCTCATATCAATCTTTGGAATGAAGTAGTTCCTTGGTGTTGACATGAATCCTTGATGATGCGGATCTTGAAATGATGAATAATTCTAAAATTTAATATTGGGAATGCTCTCCAATTGTGATAAAATACTCCCCATATGTGATTGAGTCTCAACACCATTGTTCTTTTTATTTTCAGGATTTCCTTGGATCTCCATATCCCTTTTAGAGATCCCCTTTAAGAACATGGATTCTATGGATTTTTGCATTTCAATAATTTTATTTTCCATTTGATACATTATTTCGTCAAATTTATTTTGTATTTGATCTTCCAATTCTCTTTTAAGGTATTCTTGATAATTTTTTAAATCCACTAGTTTCAACATACTAACACTCATTTCACCAAATTGGTTCTTTAATTGGGTTAGCCTATTTTCAAAATATTAATTTTCTTCAAAAATAATGTTTGAGTTTTTATGAGGAATAATAGTATTATTTCTTATAGAACCCTTTTTTTATGTGAAAACCTAATAATGCTACTATTTTTCCTCTTTATCACAAATTTTGAATCACCAAAAATAGATCTTCCAATAAAAATTTATGCCAATTGTAAGTTACATATCTTTCAAACCCTTAATTTGGAGTATCACTAGATGGTTGACCTTTGTCCTGATATATCTATGATATTTGTTTCCTTCTAAGTCTGAATTTTTTTCCTGTAGTAATCTGAAATGACTTCTTAAACTCCTCAAAAATTTTATACTTTGAACCTTTACTGATAAAAAATTATAACAAAAATACCAAAATGTCTCGTTTAAGACTAATTTTAGGATTAGTAAATAAGCCCAACTTCCATGAGATATATATTGATGGGTGTTCTATATGCACTAAAAACACACTAAAAACCCTCAATTAAATTGTCAACCCGGGGTAAGTAAACTTAGAGTTGTAGAAAAATATATGCCAAGGTAGAAGGGATGATAGTATTATAGTCTAACTAAGGAAGTAGCTATCTAAGGGCTAATCTATTCAAGCAAAAACTACTAATGAGCAAACCCTACTATAGAAACGTAAACTAGGTAACCTAAGTACTTTTGGACCAATGATCGATGGATAGTTCTAGGAGAGCAAATGAAAACCCTACTTAAAGAAAACTAGTTCAATCATAACAATAAGCAAAAGCAAACTATTAAGCATAACAATAAGCAAAAGCAAATTACTCATCTAATAAGAAAATAGAAACAACAAACTACTTCAACTAGCTTACTTAAATTCAATAAGCAACTATCCTATGAAAGCAAGAAAATGAACAAGCAACTACACTATCAAAGCAAGAATAGACATGTAAGCAATTAACCTATTAAAGCAAGTAAACAACTAACTAACCTAGGATAACTTCTAGAGCAAGTAAACTAATTAGGACTACTCAATAAGCAACTAACTAAGCTAAAAGACAAGTGAACTCTATTCTTAATACAACTATTTCTAATGCATAAAAGGAAATCTACCTAATTGAAAGAAAAGAGTAACTAACAACTAACCTTTAATCTATGATAAGCAAACTATCATTTAATCTAATCTATGAAAGCAAGGAAACTATCTTCTAATCTATGAAATTCAAATGCATTCTATACTAATATAAGCAAGCTCATAATTGAATTCAATCATTAA
Source organism: Picea mariana (assembly GCA_032191745.1). NCBI lineage: Eukaryota > Viridiplantae > Streptophyta > Pinopsida > Pinales > Pinaceae > Picea > Picea mariana. The sequence goes on along the minus strand of JASDQU010242508.1, from coordinate 100,763 downwards.
CTACAAATTGAAATTTTAACCTAGATCTAAGAAAGAAAATGCATGAAGGAAACTAAACTAGTTCTATTTAATAATTCAAATTGCAAAAAGAGGGAAAATACTCACAACGTAGAAATTTAAATATTATTCCAGCATAAGGTAAGTAAGCAATTGAGCAAACTAAATGGCAAATTAAATGAGAAAAACTTAAACGGAAACTATATAGTCAATCTAAAATTGAAAACTAAAACCAACACTATCCATCCACCAAAGCCCTGTCAAAGAAATCACGAATTAAAAATATGTTCTAAAACTCTGTTTTTATCATCTATTCTAGCATAAAAGAAAACATAATTTATCATCTAACTACACACACAGTTAGTCTCTAAGCTTGCAATCTTGTTCCTATCATCTACAAAGTCATTGCATATTAACAAGATTCCTCATAATAACCTACAAAACTAAATTAAAACAATTAAATCATAAACAACAAATTAAATAACAAAGAAGTAAAATAACATTTCATGTACAGGAAATAAAATAAAAAGACATTTATGCTACTTATTCTACAAGAAAATTCATAGAATAGTTACCCAAACTATTGGTGGGCCCCCCAGTAGTTGTGGTTACTCTTCAAAGGCACACCACGAACTTCAGCAACACAAATTCACCATTAAAATTGAAAACGCAGGTTTTACACAATTCTGGCAGAACAAAGGGAAATTGTCTTTTCCCTCTAACACACGACTTCTTCACTTCCTTTCCTATTGTATGATCACCAAGGTGGTATTTATAAGATTTACAGACCAAGTGGTCGACCACTAGAGGGTCGAACCACTTCTAAAAATAACAAATTACATTAATGGTGCCCTAACTGTCGAAATGGAGCAAGCCAATAATCGCCCTGCTCAACAACCCAAACCGAGTTGTCAAGAGTTCAATAGCTGGAGGGGGAAAGCATGAGAAAAACCCATGTTCCCGATTCACCCATCACTGGTTTCCAATACCATAACTGCCAATTCGCCCATCGTTTTTGTGTAGGACGGAGTGTCGGACCAGGTATCAGATTGAGTACCGGATGGAGCGCCAGACTGAGTGTCAGAAGTAGAACAATGATGCGATTTTTCCCTGTAACACCAAAAAAAACAAATTGGATTCTTGGAAACATAAAACATAATGAAATATACTCAAGATCGACATAAAACACGAATTATGCATACCTGGTGTAGATCATAGCGTTTTGGCACAAAATTATTCAAAAAGCTTCTCCAAAACATGAAAAACATGTATATACATTCGACAAAATCATCTAATTACTTTCATAAAACCGATCATATCTCAGGCCCAACATTACCCCCACACCTAATATTTTGCAGGTCCCACTACAAACAAAAAGAAATTTCCCTTCATGACTAAACTTGTGAAGGATGGGGTGGATTAGCTTTAGAAGCTTCTCCCTCTTGCCCGGGGGATTTTGACTTAGGATTTTTGTTATGTTTCAATTGCATCTAGAGACTATTATTGGTGGCAGTCATATCATCAACCAAACGTTGTAGAGAATTCATCTTGGCTCATAGGACAACGTTATCATGGCGTAAATGACAACTCAGTGTTTCATGCTCTCTAAGTTTGAACTGGAGGGTTTGGAGTTTTTTGGAGGATGTTTATGACATGTGAGGAAGCCTTGAGATGTATATTATACCCTTTATTCTTTAAATCATGCAAAACAACAATTTTACCTCTACAAAATTAGTTCCAAAAGTGACTTCCCATAAGCGCAACAATTCTGGACGAGCAAACTTATGAAAAATAGGTATCAAAGTGACACATGTAACTACAAGACAGTAAATTCTATGTAAAAACTAAGAGAGGTTTTTGTTTCTGAATATGTCCTTGATAAAAACCTCTCTTGGTTTTCTAAAATTCACTTCCAGTTGTTAGGAAAACACGAAAAGAAAACATGACTAAAACAAGAAAAACATAGTGTTTTATTTTCTGAAAACATAGGCCTCTAAGAGAATTGAATATATCCAAAACAATAACGTATATTCAAAAACTAAGAGAGGTTATTGTGCTTTGGTATTTTATGAATAACAAATTCCTCCAGGTTTCAAAATTACTTTCCCATTTGTTCAGAATCCCAGCTTGAAGTTTGTTACTCAAAACTTGAAGAAGCGCAGCGTGGTCTTTGAGGGGGATTTTGGAGGCCTTCCTGGAGGATTTTTGGGATGAAAGTGGTATGGTTGGAAATTTTATGATTTCCTCTACACAATGAAACCATAAATCACTGCAAATGCCTTCTCCAAACCTCTGAAAATATGACTTCAAGTCAAGTTGTCCAAATGTGTAGAAACCCTCCTATAGCTACTGTATTTGGGGAATTTCTCTCAAATAATAACACTTGTGCATAAAATGAAGGATTTTTTTGTTTATTGGTCTATGATTAACTAAAACCTCTTTCTATTTTTTCAAATTCATCGTCCTTAATTCAGAAACCAATTTTGAAGTAGAACTTTCACCAAGACAATCATTTGAAAATTTATGACAAGGAATGATGACATGACCATGATGAAAATTTATGACCTTGGATGAGTGGATGGAGTAGTAAGGATACCTAGACCAACCAATGACCATTTTACAACCAAGATATGTCAAATTTTATTTGAGAATTTTATTTTGAAAATATAACAATTTGACCTAATAACCCTATCAAACACATGAAAGAGAAAACTTGATCACGAGTGACTGAGAGACTGAAAAATACTAACAAAAGGCTTGGTTTGTACTGGTAGGCATGGTGAACAGGAGAATTTTTATTTCCTTTCATCGATCTATAACAATTCAAACAATTGTTCATCTTTTCATAAGCTTGTAATACAGATGGTAGTAAGTATTTAGCAGTTGTTATCGCTCTGTATTTGTCACAAAGAGTATTTAAGTATAAGAATTCTTCTATAGCATAAACATAAAAATGCACAGCAATATTATAACACACACAATGATGTCAGCAGTATATAATTTAGCATACCAATACAAAAAGTTATTGATATAATATCCCAAGACACTGTAAAAAGACAGTATGACAGAATTTTGACAGAAATCCTACTTCCTTTTCTCATGGGTTTTCTATACAAATGGGCAGTTCTTAGTGTTTTTTAGCTCAGGAAACTCCCCCTAGACCGAAGATATGGCACGTCCTCGTGCCATGAATTAGCAATAGGTCTATACTGTTTTTAGAGGGGGGTTAGCAATAGGCTTCTTGGTCTTCTTGCCCGATGAGGCTGCAGGGGTATCAACAAGTTTCATGGACTTTTGATCTGGTAAAGGAATAGCTTGAGCATGAGGGTTTGGGTGGAGTGAGTAACAGTCCCTAGATCAAGAGTATTCTTGCTAGTCTTGATTGTAAGATGAGAGTTTGAAAATTGGTAAATGAACTCATCCCACATTTTCCCTTGTTTTTTCAACTCGGCTAAGACAAGTAGTTTGATAATGCCATGGTGAAATAGGTTGTTATGGGGATTCGTTGCATTCTTCCTCACTTGGGAAGACATCTTCTCAAGACTCTTTAATAAGTAAAAGGGAAAATTCAATGGATTATTGAACTGAAATTGAGCTAATAATCGAAAGTGACAGACTTTAAAGATGGAATATCTACCTTCACATGTGATCAATCTGGTGATGACTATGAGAGGGTTGATCAACTCCTCTTTTATCCACTCCTTGGAGTATCCCTTAGCTCCAGAGATGTTCTAAAATTCAGTTTTGAAAACCTTGTTATATCTTTCTCTTGGAAACTGGTGGTGTTTAAACCAGCGGTCTCCAACTCCTGGGAGCTTTGTGGCTGAGGCAATTGATTCCTCAAAGACCATGAACACAGTGAATAGGAGCAGAGGCAGGCTAAGAGTGTTCCATTATTATTTGTTTTTCCATCATTCTCACACAATCCATTCCTCTATCTTGCATTCTATAAGGTATGTAATCATAACTCTGTAATGAACAATTTGTAATGAAAATAAACCAGTTAAGTGGTCTGTTAAGAAAATGTACGACAGTTTATAACACACAGGGAATTAACATTTCAAAAATAAAATAACTACTGATATAATAGCCTGTATTATGAAAACAACACACATAATTTTTTACAAATATTTACTTCTTCTAGGCAATGTTATCATTTGTCAACTCATGAACCCCTACCCCACACCTAATTATTGTGACACCTCACAATCAAAAATATAGGAAACCAGTCAGTTCTCCCAATAGTCGAAGATTTGCAGCTTGTTAAGTGTAGAGATAAATTTCACAAATTGGTCTGACGAGATGGTTAAAATATGGCCCCACCTATACGATAAGATATCCTATATATAGATAAGAAGAGGTACGCAAGAGAGTTTCAAGATAGTCTCAGAGTTAGTTCCCAATGGAAATTTTATGGAGTTCTTTAACCTTATCTTAACCATACATACTTCATGTCATCTTTGTCTACAAGTAATGTCGTAAATTAGGAAAAGTTTAAATTTATTATTTATTTTTTCTCAAATTATCATCCTCGCTAGGTAGAATGCCCCGCTGCTAGCAAGCATGTTCAGTACTCTGACGGGTTTACCTAGTCATACCATAGACCGGTACCCACTGCCAGTAGACCTTTTCAGTATCCTGATGGGTTATCCTCTTACACTCTTAGATACTGGCCCTCCATCTTTTAATATTTTAGTATAAGATTGATTTATGCTAGAGGATGAGGGGGACAGCTCTGAAAACAACTTTTTCTTTCTTTTTATTGGGATGGTATCTATGTTAGAGGATGACTTTCCATTATATATATTCTTTAGTGATTGTCCCGATGTAAGGGGTACTTAAGAGGATGTGGCCTATCTAAAGATATGATATAATCAAGCTATTTAGTGTGTAGTGGATGGTACCATTGAGAAAGAATAGAAAGGTATCTCTAGGCTCAACTCACTTTCTTCTTTTGTAAGTTATTGTGATGTTTCCATGACTAACCAAAAATCAGACCTCCTTGTTACTCTTTAATAAATATACTTTACTCACTTACTCAGTGTTCTTGGAGAAACTGTACGAGAGACCTCTAAGATTGATGGTTACAGTGTCACTTCCTTATATAGTTGTGAAGGTTCAAGAGAAACTGCTATTTAAGATTCCTTGAGAAAAAAAAGATGAAATTCTTTGAAAAAATATGGCTAATTACAGCAAGTCATTATTCATTTTATGCTTAGCAGACAACAAGGTTCAAGTATAGCAATGTTTCGAAGAAGAATCCTTCTTTTATATTTCCTTGAAACTGTCTACTCCTGGTGAAATAAATACCTATAGAAGTCTCTAGAAAAAACCACACTCTAAAATATCAAAGACTAATGAGATCAATGAGATCAAGTCACTGCAACATGTATCTCATAGTTATTTTATTAAAATAAAATGTAAAATGAGGCCGCATTAGACTTTAAGCTAATTAACAACATGCAACTTTTATTTACTATCCTACCCTACCTAAAAAGAAAGGGAAAATATTTATTAAAGTGTAAGAACTCTTCCAATGTAACCATGTGTGGAGCAAGATAAGAAACATACTCATATCCATATATGAAAAATTTATCGCAGTGATTACCTAGATATGAAGAACTAACCAACCTACTTGTTTGGGCATTAGAAGGTGTTGAAGAAGAGAATAGTATTGCGGCCTAATGACCTCCTGAAACCAAATTTCAATGTAATCTTGATGTTCATCAATAGTGATTTCTATGCTCTCCTTCATCATGCTATGCAGATCCTCTTCTTTTAGATGATTGATTTTTGAAGTACATAAAGGATCTGCTGAGATGGATGTTGAGAACTCCTCAATACCAGGTGTTAATGATTGCTCTCCAATGGATGTAGTCCATAATTTTTCATCTTCCTTCACAGTTTGGCAAGGAAAATAATTTTGTAGCTCATAGGACCTTGATTCTTCTAATATTTCTGGAGAGGTAGATAAGTTCTTGACTACTGTCAAGATGTGTTCTTCCTAAAAAGAAGAGATCCTAGTCGTTGCTAGGATTTGAGAGAGTTCTTCCAAACTAATGGTCACCTTCGAATTCATCTTGTCATTTGATAAAACTTGGTTCACACATAGATGATGTCCACAAAGTTAGGATCTCTTGATGGTGGTAAGAAAACAAAGGTTGTATTGTTTGGTTCTGGGAAGGCTCGAGTGGTCTTGCCTCCTGTCCCACTATTACTGATGCTTCAATTTCTTGTTCTATAGTGCTCTGTGTTTTAGTCTCTTTTAGAGACTCCTTTAGCTCTTTGGGTTGAGCTAGCTCCTCAGTATTGGCCTGTGGAGCTTATGAGTGGAATGTTCCTTCCCCTAAAAAGATCGGAAGGAACCTTGGTTGAAAGGTCTGATTTAGATTTAATGTATCTCCCTTTTGGGTCTCTAGTTCTATTCATGAAAGTAAACAAAAGAAAAAAGAAAAATCTACCATTGGGTTTCTAGGTCTATTCATGAAAGTAAACAAAAACAAAAACAAAAACTACCATTGGGTTTGGGGGAGCCTGCAATAGCAGATGCGCAGATTCTTACCTCTCATCTTAAAGTTCCCCCGCCACCAATCTAATGCTAAGGTTTAAAAATGATCTATTTCCTACCTTGACACAACTCCCCGGAAATGGCGCCAAAAATGATGGGTGTTCTATATGCACTAAAAACACACTAAAAACCCTCAATTAAATTTTCAACCTGAGGTAAGTAAACTTAGAGTTGTAGCAAAATATATGCCAAGGTAGAAGGGTTGATAGTAGTATAGTGTAACTAAGGAAGTGGCTATCTAAGGGCTAATCTATTCAAGCAAAAACTACTAATGAGAAAACCCTACTAAAGAAACTTAAACTAGGTAACCTAAGTACTTTTGGACCAAGGATCGATGGATAGTTCTAGGAGAGCAAATGAAAACCCTACTTAAAGCAAACTAGTTCAATCATAACAATAAACAAAAGCAAACTATTTAAGCATAACAATCAGCAAAAGCAAATTATTCATCTAATAAGAAAATAGCAATAGCAAACTACTTCAACTAGTTTACTTAAATTCAATAAACAACTATCCTATGAAAGTAAGAAAATGAACAAGCAACTACACTATCAAAGCAAGAACAGACAAGTAAGCAATTAAACTATTAAAGCAAGTAAACAACTAACTAACCTAGGATAACTTCTACAACAAGTAAACTAATTAGGACTACTCAATAAGCAACTAACTAAGCTAAAAGACAAGTGAACTCTATTCTGAATACAACTATTTATAATTCATAAAAGGAAATCTACCTAATTGAAAGAAAAAACTAACAACTAATCTTTAATCTATGATAAGCAAACTATCCTTTAATCTACCAAAGAAAGAAGACTATCTATCCTACAACAACAATAAAACTATCTTCTAATCTATGAAAGCAAGGAAACTATCTTCTAATCTATGAAATTCAAATGCATTCTATACTAATATAAGCAAGCTCATAATTGAATTCAATCATTAACTACAAATTGAAATTGCAACCTATATCTAAGAAAGAAATTGCATGAAGGAAACTAAACTAGTTCTATTTAATAATTCAAATTGCAAAAAGAGGGAAAATACTCACAAAACATAAATTTAAATACTATTCCAGCATAAGGTAAGTAAGCAATTGAGAAAACTAAATGGCAAATTAAATGAGAAAAAATTAAACAACAATTAGATAATCAATCTAAAATTGAAAACTAAAACCAACACTATCCATCCACCAAAGCCCTATCAAAGAAATCACGAATTAAAAATCTATTCTAAAACTATGTTTTTATCATCTATTCCAGCATAAAAGAAAACTTAATTTATCATCTAACTACACACACGGTTAGTCTCTAAGATTGCAAGGTTGTTCCTATCATCTACAAAGTCATTGCATATTAATAATATTCCTCATAATAACCTGCAAAACTAAATTAAAACAATTAAATCATAAACAACAAATTAAATAACAAAGAAGTAAAATAACATTTCATGTACAGGAAATAAAATAAAAAGACATTTATGCTACTTAATCTACAAGAAAATTCATATAATAGTTACCCAGACTACTGGTGGGCCCCCCAGCAATTGTGGTTACTCTTCAAAGGCACACCACAAACTTCAGCAACACAAATTCACCATTAAAACTGAAAACGCAGGTTTTACACAATTTTGGCAAAATGAAAATGGCAGAACATAGGGAAATTGTCGTTTCCCTCTAACACATGACTTCTTCACTTCCTTTTCTATTGTATGACCACCATGGTGGTATTTATAAGCTTTACAGACCAAGTGGTCGTCCACTGGAGGGTCGAACCACTTCTAAAAATAACAAATTACATTAATGGTGCCCTAACTGCCGAAATGGAGTGAGCCAATAATCGCCATGCTCAACAACCCAAACTGAGTTGTCAAGAGCTCAGTAGCTGGAGGGGGAAAGAATGAGAAAAACCCATGTTCCTAATTCGCCCATCACTAGCAGCCAATACCATAACTGCCAAATCGTCCATCGTTTTTGTGCAGGACGGAGTGTCGAACCGAGTACCGGGTTGAGTACCGGATGGAGTGCCGGACTGAGTAATGGAAGTAGAAACATGATGTGATTTTTCCCTGTAATACTAAAAATCACAAATTAGATTCTTGGAAAGATAAAAACATAATGAATTATACTCAAGATCGACATAAAACACGAATTATGCATACCTGGTGTAGATCATAGTGTTTTGTCACAAAATTCTTCAAAAAGCTTCTCCAAAACATGAAAAGAACATATATACATTCGGAAAACGTATCTAATTACTGTCATAAAACCGATCATATCTCGGGCCCAACATCTATCACAAATTATAATGATTCAAAATATGAAAAAAATTCACACGTAACTCACTATTGCTTCACAGAGTTCTAAAAATTTTAGAGTTAGAAACTTCACAGAAAAAAAGTTACAGCAAGAATTTCAAGCTGACTCTTTTAAAACTAATTTCATGATTAGTCACAAGCCTTTTCTTACATGGACTATATATCCAAAATTATAGAAAACGATAGAATGAAATTTGGATCACCTACATTAGGATATGTTTCCTCAATATCCACAAAATTTCACTCTTTGAAACCTCGCAGAAATGAAGTTATATCAAAAATCCCAAGCTGACTCATTTAAAATTGAATTTAGGATGAGTCAAAAACCCTATCTTCCATAGGCTATATCTTCAAAAATATAATGACTCCGAACCTAAATTTTTTACCACGGGTACCTTGATATGTCTTCTATGTAACCTCTAAATTTGTGTTGTCTAAATCATCCCAGAAAACAAGTTATAGAGAAAATTCCAAGATGACTTTTTTGGAGAAGAAAAACCATAGGATTGATGCTCTGATACCAAATGTTGTGATCCAATGCCTTAAAATGGATAAGAAGTCAATGGATATGGTCCACTTTGAGGGGGGAATCTCATTTTACAATATATCAAATTCAGAATGCAATATGAGATGAGATAAGATGATCCTAAGACTAGGTTTGCTTGGCATATATATTGGAGACAAAGGGTAGAATTATAATAAAGGGTTCTAGTTGACATACAAATATAACACTAGAAATATAATAATTCAATATCTAGGGGTTAATAATGGGTTTTATACATAATATGGGGCTTTGTCTAGGGCTCAACATTCTTAGCTAATGGAGGTGTACTTCTCACCTTCTTCATTGATTTTAGAATCCTAATTTTGGGATTATATCTTCTATGTTTGAGTTCCTTGAGTTACTCAAGGAAGGAATGTGCTTCACTTTACTATTCTTAGTTGGTTCCTATTTTCTATGATGTATTCATGGATTAGATCCCTATTTTTAGGCAATCAAGTCACCACTTGACATCTTGGGTTAGTTAACTCATTATTGAGAGATTGTGTGGATAAATTAGGGCATTTGAATTCCAAGTTAAGTTTAACTATTTTCTCATGCACCATGTGTTGATGTATTTAATTGTCTTATTAAAACATCCAATACATTTAATTGTCAAACTAGGGATCATATGGAACTTGTAAATTATCATGCATTGTATATGTAGGAACAACTTCTATTTCTATGTCTTGTAATCATAGTATCAATGATTACATTTGTGGTCAGAGTATAGACAATTTTCAAACTCTGGAAAGGTTCTACATAAATCCACACTTGCAGGAATTGAAAGCACACTTTTGCAGAAAAGTAAATATCACACTTGCGTAAAAGTAAATGTCACACGTTCAGAAAAGGGAATCACACTTACAGGAAAGGAAATGTCACACTTACATGAAAGTAAATCACAATTTGTATAGGTAGCAAGAGTATGACTCAATTGTCTCCTGAAGAAACCCCAGCTATGTGCAGTAAAACTAATTGCAGAATTGAAACTCTAAATTACTCTTGAAAAAATTGAAATTCACACCACACTTGTTGAAAATAAATCACACATGTTGAAAGGAAATTGATTAACTACTTTCTAGAAAAGAAGTTAACTAAGTCCTTGAAATCAAAGTCTAATCCTTTCCAAGATGATCCATGTCATTACCTAGATCAACAAATATAGTCATTCATTAAGCATAGTTAATTAATGGCATAAAAGAATGCAACCCAACCTAAAATGAATTTATTAAAAACAAATGAATAAATGAAATTTGACATAAATACTTGATTGCATAAATAAACACAACCTCTCATGAGTAATCTAATTACATGAACAATTTGAATCAAGAAACTAGTTACAAAATTAAATAAAATAAATCCTATGTAAATTCATAATGAAATTACACAACAAGAAATCAAAGAAACCATCTAAGCTACACAAAACCCTATTCTATATCAACATAAATTAATTAAATTAATCAAGCTAATCAAAACAAATAAATCTATTACAAATATGCAAAGGAAATAAATCTAATTAATTAATTAAATCATACACTACAAAAATTGTAAAACTACAATTAAAATAAAAACTCATTGAATTATTCCATTGTCATTCGGACATTTCTCTAATTATTACTCCCCGAGAATAAAAAATACACGCTCTTTTATACATGAGTTTTCTAAAAACTAAAATAACAAACAATAAATGCAGATCCATAAGTTTCTCTTATGGTTACAATGATTTACTAATAAGTAGAAACTAAAAATCAACTAGTAAATAATTACAAGATCTTTGCTAATAATCCAAAACTTATCAAATTAATCTCATCAATGGTTCCAAGATTCTCTTCTCATATAAGATGGATTTTTCTAATCCAAGTCCATGGTGGATCTTGATGGTTGAAGAAGGATTTTCGTGGATTACAAAATTGTACCGTGGAGTAGCAACAATTGCATCATCAGGAGTAACAACAAATAGTAAAATGTCGATTTCTCAAAAAGTATGATCTGGGTTTTTGATATATTTTGAGGATAGGCTTACATTGACTTAATAATGGCTCGTATGAAAAATCTCAAGGACCCACCTCATGTGTAACATCCCCGGCCACCCAGGTCGGACCATGCTACTCCATATAATTCTTTAATACCATTTTGTAACATCCCCAACCACCAACAAGTCGGGTATCGTCACTGCGTAAACATATTTTGCAGAAATATTTACATATAAACTTAATAGCAATAAATAGAGATAACATGAAAACATACATGTAGTGAAACACATGATATTATTACAAGAAATCACATACATGCACTTAAATACATCATTTAACCATTCAACATAGAAAAGATACTTATCTCTTAATTGAAGTGCACCAACTGCATGCAGACCTTCCATGAACCTCCCAGTCATAGACCACACTGCTCCTCACTCTAAGAAAGGTCACCCCCGAGCTGGGACTAAACTCCATCAGGAAAGGCATTCCTAGGCTAGGCAGGGACAACAAGAAGTTGCACAGTATAACAGGAAGGATTTTCTCCAAGGAGCCATTTACGCCCATAGCTCACAAACTCTCATTCCCCACATGCATGTTCCACCCTAGGAGTGTACACCTTCACTGTCACATATTCCATCGGTTGCTACACTTCCCTTTATGGGGCTTCAGCAACAAGTCGAATCCAAAATTCTCAGAGCTTTGTAGCAACTACTGGACTCCCTCCAGGAGAACTCACTTCCTTAGCACACTCTGTCACTTGGAGAGAGTTTCTCACGGGCCTAAAAACTTGCTTCTTCTATCCACGAGCCTAAAAAACTGCTTCTTCACTCCCACTCCTCAACACAGGGGCATGGTGATGGAAACAACAGAAACTAGATGTGGGGAACGGTACTAATAGCACAATACACAGGCAACCCCAGGGTACAGGTGCAATGATGGTATCAATTCGGCTTGTTGCAGAGGTTCGGGGTGTTTCAAGAATTCCACAATGGCATTCCAGGGTTACTGTGTGCTTGTTGGGTGCACTGGTCAATCCAGGTAACAGATGGATATCCTTC
>JASDQU010242508.1:34881-84785 GCA_032191745.1 Picea mariana | reverse complement strand
GATCCCAAAGGAAAGATGTTCAAATCTATCTTGGTACTCAGTCCATTCATGCCCACTGGACATGATTAAACCAACTCAACAACCTTTCTCTTGTCTCATGTAGCCAGCTGCACCAGCCACGATTTCCCATGCTTTCTTCTTGGTAATTGAAATATTTCCACTACCTTAGGATCTATATAGATATGAATAGCCCCTACATCAATTAAAATAGTAAAGGAATGGTTATTGATCATACCTTCGACTTCAATCATGTGTGATTGAAACTCGTCTTTCTTGTTGTCCAGGGCTACATAGATTCTTGGTACTCTTCTGCCCATTTCCTCCATTATTTATACTTGTTGAACATTGTGAACAACTCTCACCTTGTCCTTTCGGTGAGGGAAATATCTATACTTATGATATCCATTACAACCCCAACATTTCATAGGTGTCTTACTTGGCCTTTTCCCACCTACTTTAGCCATCCTGGGCTCCCTCAAAACTGGCTATCCTTGAGGATTATTTCTGAAAAATAGTGGCTTGTTCCCCTTCTGCCTCTTCTCCTTCGAAACTTCCTCTTGTCTTCCCAATCTCTTTGGAAAGTAGGATTTCCCTTATGCTGATAATATAAACATTTTTCCTTCCTTATTGTTTCTTCCATATTTTTAGGATCAGCATACTGAATTTTGTCACTGATAAAAGATGGCAACCCATTCAGATATCTCTAGATCTTGACTGTCTCATACTTAATGAAAGGGACATACTTCAACAGCTCTAGAAATATCCTTTCATATTCATCTATAGTCATGCTGCCCAATTTAAGTTCAAAGAACTCTTTCATCTTGTTGTCATAGTATCTCTTGGTTAAGTACTTCTTTTCAAAATGTTTCTTGAATTCCCTCCATGTGACATCCTTCTCTCTGATGTGATGTACTTGCAAAATTTGATCCCACCACACAGATTCCTTTCCTTTCATCGGATAGATTGTGATTCTTCCTTCTACATGAGAGGAACAATTATGCAATTGGAAATATTTCCTCATGCCAAGTAGACATGTCTCAACCTCTTCATGTTTCTGGTGCTCTCCATCAAAAGTAGGAGGTTTGATATTATGCATTTCACCCTTCAGTTCATCCACTTCAGATCTCCTATTCCTTTTGGTAGGATATGGACTTGAACTATTGTGTGGCCTCCTTTTGGAATGCCTTTGGGAGTGTTCGTGATGTCCGTTACCACTTCTTTCTCTTCTTTCCTCATCATGGGACCTATGGATCCCTGATTTGTTGGATCCACTTACCTTATCCAACTTATTTTCAATTATTTTAGGGCTTTGCATTAAATTCATATTGAAGTATTCATGTTTTTGCTTGGATTTCTTAAGCCTTTCGTTATCTGCCTGGTGAATTTGGACATAATTTTGCAATTCTTTAATGATTTTCATCATGCCCACGTCTTTATCTATTTCTTCTACATGCCCATTGGAGTTTGTTCCTTCAACTCCCAAATGGACATCCATTCCTCTAACTTCATCCTCTGGACTATAAGCATCATGTGCCTCCTCCATTTCTCTACACTATGTAACAATTTGGTTCGGCTCTGACAATTGTTAACTCTACAAAATGTGCAGTCAACTGAATTTTGTCAGGCTATTAGAATTAATAATTTTATAGAATAACTTAAACAATCTGATTCAACAAAAGAATATCAGACTCCATTTTCTGCAGGTCTTTGGTCGATCAAGAATCCCCACGGCTCTATCTCTGAGTTCTGTTATGTTCTACAATTCACTTTCAGTTACTAGCCCCTTTTCCTTCAACCCTTAATTCGCATGTGACCATGGTTGTGACCAAGGGATAATAGTTTGGCACTTATTTGGAGTCTTGAAACTTCTGGGCTCTAGAGCTTCGAAGGTTTCCCCTTTTCGTACATCACAACAAATCTCCCAGAGTGTCACATTGGCGAACTCGCGAAGTGGGGTAGATCAACAGTCCTCAGCTTCCCAGCATCTAATGAGTGATATTTACTATGGAACTTTGGGCTTCAGGAGTTCCAGGTTATCCATACTCTCAATCCTTCCAGAGTTCCAAGTCTCTGAACTGCTTCAGTTGTTTCCAAGTACAAATTCATATGACACCTGGCATGCCTAGGGGAGATCCATGTCACCCAGGTAACTTCATCATTCCATGTCACATCTGTTTCTTTGAGACTTCCTGGCTATAGGACTTCAGAGCTTCGGGGTTCTGGGAATTCATAGTATTTCACATATGCACTCCCAAAAACTCCCAAACCATGAATATCTGAATACTTCCATGTCACCCACGATGATGTCATCACATCACATCACTTCGATGTTACGAGACTTCGGGGATCTCTTCCTCCCACTCGATCATGAACCATTTCTTCCGGAGTGTCAAGTCTCTAGACCTTGGAATTTGATCCCACACACCCCATGTGACCAATGATTGATATTAACACCAACCTTCAAGCCTTCGGGAGTTATTTACTCAATGCTAATTGTAACACCTTTCCTCCAAAGTACCAAGTCTCCAGACTTCATGATTTGGCATCACGTGTATACTGGGGTCAAGTTATCATGGCCCTGGTCTAGTTAAATTCTTCACCAAGGTTTTAACTACTTTATGTAACCATCATAGGCCCCACCATCCATGCTCGAGGGGAGTTCCACGTGGAGAAATACTAGAAGTGGACACGTGGCCCAATCAAACGGGTGACACGTGTCACGTTCTAACTGGCATTTCAATATTCCAAAGGTTCTTAACTCACTAACACATGGCACACATCTCATGTGTCCACATCATCCCAGGTGATGTCAGCAAGTCACGTCACTTCGGGACTTCAGGACTTCGGAAATTTGGGCTTCATAAGATTTCACACTAGCACACTCCAATTCTCCTGAACGCCAAATTCTTGAACTTCCTTACCTTTTGGGTCCACATAGTACAAATATCAACAATTAAGGTGGTGGCACGTGGCATTTCTAGGAAATATCCACATCACAAAAGGTGTTGTTGTCATGCCATGCCGCTTCAGCTCTTTGGCTTCGAGACTTCGAGACTTCAAGGCTTTCGGAGATTCTACACTAGCACACTCCAATTCTCCCAAACGTCGAACTCTGAATAATCTGATCTTTTGAAACACATCTCCTTTAATGAATGGTTTGGATGAACTCTGGAATTCAGGAATTCGAGACTTCGGTATTTTTCACCTTAGCACACTTTGTTTCTCCCGAATGTTGAATTCTCGAACAAGCCAATTTTCCAACATGTGTCTCTTTTGATGGATGGTCAAGATTAACTCCAGACTTCGGGACTTCAGAAGTTTTTGCCTTAACACACTTTGTTTCTCCTAAATTATGAATTCTCAAACAAGCCAATCTGTCAACACGTGTCTCTTTTGATGGACGGTCTAGATTAACTCTGCACTTCGAGACTTCGGGAGTTTTCACTCCATCACACCTTATTACTCCCGAATGTCGAATTTATGAATTGTTGTGAGGTCTATGAATCACAATCATTCGTGCACAGATCTGTTGGTTGAGATCTGTTTTTCACCATTGCGCCTTACCTTCTTCTCTTGGCTTTCTCTAACGATTCTTATATGTCTTCAGCCAAAACCAACGGTCAATCACTTCTCCTCGAATCTATGGTGTAGATCCACTCTGGGACTTCATAACTTTGAGCTTCGACCCCTTTTTCTCTAATACCATTATGTAACATCCCCGGCCACCCAAGTCAGTCCATGCTACTCCAAATAACTCTCTGATACCATTTTGTCACATCCCCAGCCACCAACAAGTCGGGTATCATCACTGAGTAAACATATTTTGCGGAAATATTCACATATAAACTTAACAACAATAAATAGAGATAACATGAAAACATGCATGCATCGAAACACATGATATTATTACAAGAAATCACAGACATGCACTTAAATACATCATTTAACCATTAAGCATAGAAAAGATAACTATCTCTTAATTGTACACCAACTACGTGCATACCTTCCATGAACCTCCCAGCCGTAGACCACACTACTCCTCACTCTAAGCAAGGTCACCCCCGAGCTGGGACTAAACTCCATCGGGAAAGGGATTCCTAGGCTAGGCAGGGACAACAGGAAGTTGCACAGTACAATAGGAAGGATTTTATCCAAGGAGCCACTTACGCCCAAACCTCACAAACTCTCATTCGCCACATGCATGTCCCACCCCAGAAGTGTACACCTTCACTGTCACATAGTCCACCGGCTGCTACACCTCCCTTTTTGGGGCTTCAGCAACAGTTTGGATCAGGAATTCTCAGAGCTTTGTAGCAGCTACTAGACTCCCTCTAGGAGAACTCACTTCCTCAACGCACTCTCTCACTTGGAGAGAGTTTCTCACAGGCTAACAGCCTGCTTCTTCTATCCACAGGCCTGACAACCTGCTTCTTCACTCCCACTCCTCAACACACAAGCATGGTGATGGAAACAACCGAAACTAGACGTGGGGAATGGTATTGATAGGACAATACACAGGCAACCCCAGGGTACATGTGCAATGAGGGTATCAATTCAGCTTTTTGCATAGGTTCGAGGTGTTTCAGGAATTCCATAATGGCGTTCTAGGGTTACTATGTGCTTGTTGGGTGCGCTGGTCAATCCGGGTAACAGATGGTTAGCCTCTGTTCAGATGGTGAGACAGTCATGAGAATGGTGGTAATCCCTCGAATGGTGAGAATTCCCCCCCATATATCTTCATGTGTTTTGTATGACACTTGGATCTCCAGGAGCACGTTCCCCCCACTTGGAACTCGTTCCTCTCCCTAAAGGAACTTAGGATAAATTAATATCCTCTTTACAACTTTTAGAATAATAATATATTATTCTATTAGGCTCTTAATCTTATCCCTTTTTCCTCAATCTCTTAGCCTCCTCCCTTACCCAGCCTAGTGGAGTTCAATCTCCCATACTCTTTCTTCGTGGTCAGTCTACACGCAACGATGTTTTTATATTAATAATTATGAATATTTACATGTACAAAGCAAGTTCATGGCCTTTAACATCTAGGCTCTCTAGCCTAATAATCACATAAGCCTCCTAGATTATAACACTTTGCTCACCAACCTACAAAACATGTTACAATTCATAATTACAACCGGGGCTCGGCCTTGGCATATTACATCATGGATATTTGGTTATAAGTGTTGCAACAAGTGGCTTGGAGTAATAGTAGGAGTAACAACAATTCTAAAATGTTTATTTCTCAAAAAGTGTGATCTAAGTGTTTGAGATATTTTTAGGATAGGCTTATATTGACTTAATAATACTTCATGTGAAAAATCTCAAGGACCCACTTCGTGGATATTTAGTTATAAGCGTTGCAACAAGTGGCTTGAAATAACAATAGGAATAACAACAAGTGGGAATTGATTATGTAGCAACAAACTAAACCACATTTTCAAACATAAGTGCATAGTATGTTATCTCTCTAATATTTAACCATAATTCATATGAAGTACTAAAGAAATGCAATGGAAATCACCTATGTTCTAAATCCCGCATATAAGCATTAAAATGTATTATTAAGCATTAATACGAGGTTATGGGTAAGAAAGAAGGGATTAAAAGTAGGGAAAGATGGTGTAAAAAGGATGACAATTCCATAGCCCAACATCATGCATTATGCAAATTTGAATTTCCTCTTCTAGCATTTGAACTTCTTATATATACTCACATTGTATATTAATGATAGTCATGTATTTCTTATGTACTTCAAGAGTTAATATTCTCTTCTTTATTTCTTTCTTGCAAATTGCAATGAGTATTTTTATTCTTTAGGTTTCTAGATCTCATTGATCTCCTTGCAGGTGATCATGAATTATTACATGGTATCAGAGCATGTTGGAATATAATACTTAGCACATTTTTTGCAGGAAGAAGACACATTTGTTGAGGAAAATATATGAATCATCTCACTCAAGTGTTTTCGAATCTCGCCTGGCTAAGGCAAGATAATCAGGAATATCACCCTATGTTTTATAGCCTCAAAAAGTATTTCCCAATCGACCAGTATTAATTAAAATGGATTAGGATGATTTTTTTAAATGAAAAGATTGTTTCAAAATATGAAATTGTTTTATAATTTTATGAAAATATACTAATTACAGGAAATAAATGTGGATATCAAAAGAAAAATTAACCAAGTCACAGATTCACACAAATGATATAGAATAACAATCACTTTATTTCATTCCAAGAAATCAAAAGTATCTTTCTCTTTACAAAATATCTGTGGGGGCATGGACCAAGGTCAAATCTAGATATCCCTGATGAAAACCATACAAAAGGACTCTGACAAGAAGTAAAAACTAAACTTTAAAATCTGGATCAGCTTGCCACAGACTACTGCCAATTTGACTCTGCACAATATCCTTTATTAGTTATGAAACTTAATCCATAAACAGACAAGTATACACAGACTATCAAAGATAGATCAACACCTCTGAAACAAGCATATGAATGATATGGTTCAGCTTTGAACCTTGTTGTCTACAATAGGACCCTATTGTCAAAAAGAGAATTAGTCCTTTAATGAATTGAAGAATGAATGAAAACTGAACTATCTCATGAAAACAAATGAGCAAACCTTAGTATTGTTTTCTACTTCTATTCTCCACATGTTCTTCCTTCTCATTTGGCTTTTATGCATTCCAAATCAGTGGAAGTAGTTCAACTACCTTCTTTAGTTAAGTTAATTAAACTTAACTAATTTTAGTTTAGGGGAAGTAATAATAATAATAATAGTTAAGGGTCTTTATTAAATAATAACTAAGTAGGTGGGACACCTTTTGAATCCCTTTTATTTCTTTACAAAAATAAACACAATTAGACAACCAATTAAACACATGCCTCCTTTTAACTCCCATAAATATTTCCAAAATTTGAATATTAAATATCAGAAATAATTCAAATTATATCCAAAATATGTAAATAACCATATTATCCAAAAAAATAGTTTTGTTGTCCAAAAAAATTTGCAGTCCATTGTCTTCAACAAATCAACCATAAACACATAAATCAAAACCCATATTTGCCACTTTGAGATGCAATCCTTCTTCTGTCACTGTTGTCCCATTTGGACTTCCCAGAATTATCCTTAGGTTGATTCGAGCCTTGAGGATTAATCTCACCAATAACATGGGAACAATCATCCCTCAGTTGCATACGAGAGGACATTGATTTTGCTGAGTCATTTGAAGGAGATGAGGGGGAATCATCAACTTTACCTTTGTATTGCACATGGGGAGCCTTGATTTTAAGCCATTTTCTAGCATGAGAGGACTAAATAGGTGAGTGCACAAGGGAAATTTGATCATTTGGGTTTATATGTGGAGAAGGAGGAAGTAATGACAAGTTGGGCCAGCCACAATGGTGGGAAAATACCAGATGAACAATCTTCTTCCATCCATCATTTTCAGGAACTTTTGGTTGCATAGATACATGGGGATGCACAGGAATACCTAGGATATTTTGAGGTTGGAAGGGAAGCCTCTATGGTCTAGGATGAACTATTCCTTACCCAATCCAATTGAAGAACCCGGCTTGAAAATTTTTCTTCAACTCATGAGGATCGACATCAAAATGAATTCAGAATCTGGCCCTTCTTGCCCCTCTGTTCCAGTTACCTCTTCCCCTATTGTTTCTGCCATGACTTCCTCTGCTGAAGAAACTCATCATGTATGCAACAATTCATTATCAACTAGACTTTAACAGACATACATGATATTCTTTTTATATGAAACAAACTTTGGCTCATAAATTGACATAAGACTCATGCAGTTCAATCCATAAAAATTATTTACTAATTGCCAAATGAGCAA
Organism: Picea mariana; assembly: GCA_032191745.1. Lineage (NCBI taxonomy): Eukaryota > Viridiplantae > Streptophyta > Pinopsida > Pinales > Pinaceae > Picea > Picea mariana. The sequence continues at coordinate 76,923 of JASDQU010242508.1, read as the reverse complement.
GGGGTGAAATAGGGCTCATGGGATATCTGGAGGGATTGTAATGAGAAAAAAAGAGATAGCATGACAGGGAGTAAGAACACGAGTACTGCTCAAAAATTCATTAAATAACTGATTATGCAATCAATACCAAAATATATTAGCTGCCACCTATTTCTGTGTCATATATTTATCACTTTCATACATAGTTTTAAATTTATTTAATAGAACAGGGCGTGTAAAAATGAAATTTGGATCGTGAGGGGGGTATAATGAGCGAAAAAGTGAGAGTATGAGAGGAATAATACGAATATTGTTCATAAAAAAATAATTTAAATGAAACAACAAACATAACTTTGTTGAGGCCACAATCCAATAAGAATCCACTCCAAGACCAAATCATTAAACTGTCCCTTATTTACAGACAGGATGCTTTCTAACTTCAATAAAAAAAAAACAATTCAATTTTCCAGAATTCTTCAATTATATCAATCTTTTCATCTTATACAATAACTATGCAACATCATTTTAATATCATTTCCACTAACATCATAACTATTCGAGCCACAGTCCTTTCTGTTCCAATGCAAAACCTTTTTCTTTTAAAACAAATTATAATATGCATTGTGATTCCAAACATCCACATCCCATATTCATTTCTTAAAATCGAATAATAATAGACCATGTATTAACCACCAACAATCGACTTTCCATCACTGTTTGACATAATCCATTGTCATAAAAACTCATAATCGGGCCTCGATTCAATCACACGCAGGTCTTCAACAATATAATCGACACCAATATTGATTCGACAATATAATTTAACCAAAAAACATGTAACTTTGAGCCTGAGATCTATGTACATTAAACATGTACAGAATTCCTTTAAAAGAATTATCCAACAATTGACAAAGCCAAGAAAAGTGCCCGAAGAGAAACATAAACAAGTCGAGCTCAGCAAAGCCAAGTTGTGCTCAGTAAAAATAGAACAAATTCGTGTTTGATAGACCAAAAACAATTCGTGCTCAATAACCTAGGCACATACAGGTGTCTTTTAAACTTTGACGAGACCATGATCGTGCTAGGGCTTAACACAGTAGTGGGGTTAAGATAAAAATATTGACTACAGGAAATAGTCTTTGAGACACAAACACTTTGTTCTCTTTTAAAACTTTATTGCAGAAAGGTAACCAAAGATGGCTCATTCAAGGGAGAGTATTTGAAACATAGAGGGCGCGTGCCCATTTTTAAACACAAGTTATCACAACGCATTAACCACAGGTAATCAAGAAGAGTCTTGGAAGAACAGAGAGCCCATGCTCTTTTAAAAACACCATAGTTATTTAACTTATAACCCAAAAACTTGACAGTGAGGGTAATCAAACATAACAATCAGCCACCTCCAATTGATAATGAGAGAGGCGAATTCTTATAAACATTGTGGAAAGAATGCCCGAGCAAAGTTTATAAAGGCTTCCAATCAAAGTTTTGGGTGATACAAAAACTCGACTGTGCAACACTTTAGGCAATAGTGACAGTGAAGTAAATGTCATAACAAACAATATCTCGGGGATCGACCAAACAAGGAAAGAATAGTGTGACTCTCAACAGTTGTATTGCAACCTGGAAAAATGAATCATAACAATGAATGAGACGAGAAGGAGTGACAACAACTTCATACCAAGACTGTTGTAAAACCCACAAAATAACAACTCAGAGCATGATACCCCATTATCATAATTTTCCACAGAGAACCAAAGTAAAACCCCGAGCTAACCGACATGTTTTATACCCAAAAAACAATGCACAGGCTATCCATGCAATAAAATCCATTATTTTCCTTTAAAACGCCAACAGCCTCGATTATTCACAGGAGAAACCATATGCCCAGCACTAATACACAGTCAAAACTTAAGAAAAACACAGACCGCATGCAATCTTGAGCCAAAAAAATGATTCATAATACATAGGTACCATCATGGATGGAAAGTAAAGGAGCCATACCTGGAAAAAACGATTTGAGGGAAGAGTTGGATTGTGTTTTTCCTTTCAAAAGAAAAAATCACGGAGCTTCCACAACCACTAGAGATAAATGCAACTATGGCTAGGGTGACGGGCTCGAGGGTGGTTTGGAGTGATGTGCAGTAAATGCATGTCGTTTCCTCCCTCAGCCCTATTCAATTCAACGTATGATCCAGCCCATACCATAACATCAACCATTAATTCAAACACATATCCATTTCTATAACCAATGATATATCCATTGCATAGTGTGCCACCCTAAGTCATGTCAAAAACATTTAACAACAACCATATGTATAAAGTTACCATATATGGCTCACAACAATCCTTTAATCAAGTGCTTAAGTGTAGCAACAAGGTTATACACATTCTCTTGTGTCAATCCATATACCTTAAGGTTTGTATATAATCTCTTTTGCAATAACCTTAGGACTTATCCATAGATTTTTTTCCATTTTTTTTTTTCAAGCTCCCATATCATTATATTATCCTTTTGCATAAAATCATGTATAAGATCATTAATCAATGTTTAATTCATTACATAACACCTTTAAAAAAAAAAACTTATATCCATAGCACTGCCCTGTATTGCGAGTGACCATCAACAACATTTAGCAATAATACATCAACCAGCCATGTTGTCATAATGAATGAAACAAAGACTTGCATCATCAACTGTAGAAGACTGTGTAGGCATCATTATAACAACAAAAATCATATAAGTGTAACACATCCATAATAGCACCTCTAGTCTACAAGGGGGTGCCACCTACTAGTTAATTATTATTATCATACATAAATAATAGAGCTTAGCAATCATTTGCGGGCAGTATTCATCGTTGCGATTTTAAGCGTCAACAACATCAATATTAGCTACAATATCTATAATGGATCAGTCCTGATAAATAATCCTCGCTCCATTCAATTACTTCGAATGGAAGTCATAGATGGTCATTCTCCTACGAAGTAAAGGCTTGTACATGATTACAATAGGAACAAAGACTGAACCAACTTCTGAAATGGAGAAAGAAAAATGGTTTAAAAGGATGGATGAATCATTTGGGTTTTTGTGCCTCTCACTTTCTCCTTACCTTGTATTTCACATCGAGACTACTACTACTCCTAACAAATCTTGGACCACAATGGAAGGACTTTTTTGAAAGTAGGATGTACTTAGAGGTTTACAATTGGAGAATGAGTACATTACTTTGAGCCCAAGTAACTTCAATAATATTCATGACTTCTTCACACAATTCAAATCATGGTTGACTAATATCAATATATGTGGGATAGATAAGAAATGAGAACAGCTCATTCTTTCCATTCTATCAAAATTAGGTCTTGAATACTCAATGTTTGTCTCTACTTTTCATTCCACAAAACTAGAAATGGGAGTTGCCTGGAAGATGCCTCCCATGGATGTTTTTGTTGATTATCTCACTTGTGAGAAAGATAAAATTATTCAAATGGTTTCTCTCAAGTCATCAAATATGCATGCACTTGTAGAAAATGAGAAGTCTAACAACAAATTCAAAGAAAAATTCAAAGGCAAGAAAGACCTAGATCATAAAAATGATAGTTTTCAAAAATTTGTTGAGGAGACCTCTAATCCAAAAAGGGGGAAATCAACCAAGGATAAAGTGAGGTGTGGTTATTTAAATAGAGTCTTTCATATTGAACATGTATGCATGAATAAGAAAAATTATCAAATGGCATATATCCTTCAACAAAACAATCTAGGTGGACAAGTACCAAAGAATGCTAAGAAGAAGGAGCCTAAAACACCCCCTAATGATAAAGAAAAAGGAAGAAATGGGCATGATTTAGTTGTTATTCATTTATCATCACACATGTGGATTCTTTATTCGGGAGCCTCTGATCATATGGTTGCCTCAAAGGATTTCTTCAATTCCTTGTAGCCATGCACCGGTACTCCTATTTTAATGGGAGATGATACACCCATTCATGTATGTGAGAAATGTGTAATTTATTTAGAGTATGGTTTTTTTCAAAATGTGTTGCATGTACCCTCATTGTCCATAAATTTTCTATCCATATATCATATCACACATTCAAGCAACGAAAAGTAAGTGGTATTCACTCCAGATTCAATAGTGATTTTATGTATTTTTTACGGGTCATGGGTGTTACAAGAAATTACTCCCTTTGTTCTTTGGGTCACAACCACAACAGATCAAAAACAAAGGAAAAATCTCTCAAACTCTAATTAAACAATCAATCAAGAATAAATACCTTTAATAACTAACTTTTAGGAAAGGGAAGAAAAGTGCACCTAGAATCCTATGTTTGGAGTAGATCCCACTTGATGTCTTTCACTATGGAATTCCTCCTCGACAACCCTATGAAATTCCTACAGATAAAGAAAGATGAAATTGCAAGAAAGTACTTATCCACTAACTAACTAATTGAAAACAGTTTAGATTCAAAGTAACATACATATAATATCATCAGAATCATAAAATAACACAAAGAATCGGACGAGAATGAGAGTTATTTTATCGATGATAGAAAAAGGGGTTGGTTACAACCTGTAATCATTACGGCATCACCCCGAAACTAGGCTCCAAGTTCCTCCACCAAAGGCTGAAAATGTATAGGAGTGCCTACAACACTCTGCACTCTAGCAGGTCCAAGGAAGACAAAGGTGTTCTTTGCTATAGTGGGAAAACCACTCTACGGACTACACCAAGGGTATAAAGTGTAGGCAGAGAAAATGCTCTAAAGTATCCTACTTTTAATCACTATCCCAACATTACCCCACAATAATACATAAAAGACAAGAGAGAGGGATCCAGTAGGCCTACCTTAAACTCTACGTCCGGTGTCGATCCCTTTGCGCTTGGTTGTTTCCTGACTGCAAATCTCCTTCCAAGGCTGATCTGCATTCATCAAAAGATAAACAAGAAACTACAAGCATGCATTCTACATATGGATCAGTGGGTTAGACATCATAAACAAGAAATGTAACAAATCATATAAGTTTAAGACGTCATTTGGCAGGATGGAAAAATTACTTCTTAATATTAATCTCACAAAAAGTAACTTACAACATGAGACCGGCACTGCTCCTCAAACTTGGTCTTTGGATCCTTTTCACCATGCACCAATTGCTTCCACATCTTCATCTCCTCTTCGGTTCTATATTAGGGAAATGGTAAAGGCATTTGCAATTGGGGCAAAGGGGGATTGATAAATGGGCAAAGTTTATTTGCTCTCGTCCTTCCCTCTTGCAATGGGACCCCAACCCCTTATTTTGTAGGCCAAAATGGATAGTAACGGTTGGGGTGACTGGCTATGGGCAGTCAAATGGTTAAGTAACGGCCCGGAAACCAATATCCTATGCAATTTTCCACTTTTCATGATATTCTATGAGTGTACACTGGTTGTAGTGGGTCAACAGACCTATGTACACGGGTAGTAGTGGTGCAGGGCGTGTACACCTTCAAAGCAATGGTTTTTTGAAGATCTTGTTCAGTGTTGGCTTGGAAAAGATAGCAAGTTAGATGGCCTGATGCCAGGTATGCATGTCTGGTGAAATTTAGGGTTATAACAGATGCCCCCTAATGTGTGAGGTCAGAAGAGCATCTGATGGCCGAAATACATTACAAATATTCACCATTGTACGACGTGAGTGAGCCCAGGGACCAGAGTTCAAGAGGTGCCATCTGCAAAAATAACAATTTGTCTCACCGAGGCGGGCATACCGATGCTCAGGATGAAATAAATCATGGCTACCAATCAAATACACTACAGATCAATGTCATGTAACTATATAAAGTGTATTCGTGAGCAGTACACAGTGGATCTACATCTCAAAAATCAAAAGATATACATTATAGTATCCATATTCAAGAAGCCAATGACACTCAATCGCTGGAGATGAGGTCTTCAGATCTCGAGAAACAACTTCAAAAGCTTCAAAACTCGGGTAGAAGTGTAATATGAGTGTATGAATTCACTACCCAGAGGTATTCGATAGCTCGTCGGGAACAAACAAGAGGATCTTGATGATCAGGCATAAAACTTCATTGATTTTGAGCAAGGACTTGATTGGTCTTTCAGGGTGTTCGGGAATAAAGACAAGAGACAAAATGTAGAAGGGCCGACTCAAGTTTAGTAAGACTTCCCTTGGAAAAAAGAACGACAAAAGATGAGACTCGGGGAACATGGCATTGACACAAGTCCATGATGCAGGAGGCAACGCGAACTCTGTAAATGTTTAGAAGGGTAACCAAACGGAGGAGTACACAGCTCTATGTAGCGATAACAGCTTCCTAAGGTCATATTGAATCCTATAGATTGACGAACAAATAGAACGATGTGCTTTTTCCAAGGGCGACTCATTGTGCTGTCAACAAAAAGAAAATACTTTTCCCTTCCTCTTTTTGGGGTAAATTTGATTTTTTTGTCTTTTTCAATACTTGTGGAAATTTTTGAAAAAGAATAAAGAATGCTACGTTAAAAAGGAGGATCGAGTGTCGCAGACATACTAGTTCCAAGTGCAAAGAACACATTGATGCTCAGAGCAAGGGGACATATGTAGGAAAAGGACACTCGGGAAAAATCCTCCATGGGTCAAGGTGTCAAGACGCAGAGGCAAAATGCTACCAGGCTTTTGTATGAGGCATGCTTTAGATGGTTCAGTTGAGAGAAACATGGATCTGTCATTAGGCCAAAGACACAAGAATGCAAATGCAATTAATAAGACACAATGATAACATCCTTCGACGTAATTTTAACGAGCCCAGAGAAGGTAAGATCGGTGGTTTTTCATTTTTAAAGAGTCTGAAAAAAGCGTAAAAAGAGACTCCATTGGGGTACCTTTTTCGAAGGTAGTCTAGTTGGCTCAATAAAGTGATAAACTAGCACCGAAAAGACGTCTATTCAAAATCATTTTAACGAGTGTGACAAAGACAATATCACTCGGCAATCTTTTCATTTTTAAGGAGTTTGAAAAGAGATTAACTATGGACTCTATAAGGGATGTTCTTCTGGACCAATTTAACGAGTGTGAAGAAACGAGGTCACTCAGCCATATTTTCAATTTTAGGGAGTCTGAAAAGAGCTTAACTATGCACTCTGTGGGGGATTCCTTTTTCATAAGTTTAGTCCCTCAAGCCCGAAAAAGGGTTAAATCTATACTTGAGAATACTCTTCTAGAGAACTGAAGCTCCTAAAGTATACCTTTGTTCGTACTTTTGACCATCCAGATCGAAAAATGGGTAAACTATCTTCAAACAGACGTGCCTTCAAATTTCAGTTTAGCGAGCGTGAAGGGAAACAAGATCGCTCGACAATATTTTCATGTTTAGAGGGTCTGAAAAGGGATTAAAAGAAGACCTGTTGTGTTTTGGAAGTCCCGACGGTGAGGTCAAGAGTGATAATGAATCATGCAAATGAGGCTCAAACTCATAATCAGGAAAAATTTCTAAGGAATCACGAGCCTATAGTCATTAGTGACGGCATGGACACCAAAATGCAACCAGGATCTACCTAGGGAATCCATGTGAAGGTAGGCTCTACCACTAAATTACGACACTTCTAGAGCAGGAGTGAGGGTTCTGTGTCGCAATTCGGTGGGATTGATCCTATGGCAAAGTGAAAAATACGAGGTGCAACAAGTGGAGGTGGAATCCTATCTTACATGCACAAAGTTGGAAAAAATGACTTTTTACTAAAAGACCTTTAAAACTGACCCATCTCTCAAAAACTTCTCAATACCCAAAATAAAACTTATCGTAACATCCCCTGAGAAACTCAGGAACCACATTAAACGATTTTCAAGCTAGAAAAAATGGCAAAAGGGTCCAAAAAATGACAAAAAGGGGCCAAAAATGTCTATAAATAGAAAGTTGGCAGCTCATTATCACCATCGTAATTTGAGAATTGACCAAAAGTCAAAAAACACCCCTTTGTCGAATAGTTGATTCTAGGAGATTCATTGGATGAAACGAACTTCCATTTGGACCAAGTAAGTACATACTAACCTCTCTTGCATTTCTATCTTTAATTTTTGCATTTGTTTTTGTGTTTTGGGGGGGCGCTGACCTTTAAAGAGGTCGGCCCTACGTTTATGCGGGTTTTCCAAGCACAGCCCGCGTGTACACGCGGGCAGAAGATGAACTGCGTGCGTGCACACATCACTGTTCCCAAGACAGCTTGCATACACCCTCAACTAAGTAAAAACGAAAAGTGCAAGAATTAATTCTCCATTCATTTTCTTTTGCAAGATGTATGTGCATTGGAGAGAAATGGAGCATGAGGACATTGATTTTTTGGTCGCCGAGGACCCCACTATTATCCTTGTTTTGTCACAATGTGGGTTGCTAAAGTTCTTCCAGTGTCTGTTTATGAGGGCACAACCCAGGTTGTTAAATGCATTGATAGATTACTGGCATCATGACGCAAAGGCATTCATGCTCGAGGGGCAGTCATTGACTCCAACGACTGAGAACATTTACTTCCTGACTAGTCTCTCGAGGAGAAGGGATCCAATCAACTTGCGCACTTTTCCCCCCAAGCTGTACAACATCAAGGAGTTGATTGGACTCCATTGCGAGGCTGGTACTAAGAAAGTATATTCTCAGGTGCCTATACATAATATCAACAACTTATCACTCAAAGTGATAGTTCTACTTATTGGGCGGATCACTGAATCTGCATCTTTACATCAAGCTTCCCGGGCGCACATGCATTGTGCGGTACAGTGCTTAAATGCATGGATTTTTTACTGGAGTACCACCATGCTGGATTGCATGAAGAGATAGCTGACAGAGTGTCAGATACGGGAGCACCGAAACTTTGGGTTTGGGACCGTTTTGTGCTCCTTTTTCTTCGAGAGGGTACCCAGTCTGAGTCCTCGAGAGACTATACGAGGGCCCGAGGCCTCTCTCCCAATGCTATGCATATGGGCAGCGTTGTTGCCACGATAGGGGGGAGGGAGGACCATCGAGGCCTTTGATGACAAGTTTTTTGACTAGTGGTCACGGCAGATTCCGGCAATAGAGGACTACCCCTATGCCGGGGTCAATTTTTCTAGAGATCCTGACATGCTAGTACCTCCCGGAGTGGAGCGAGGAGAGATGGGTAAGTTTTCTTTTCAAAGTTATTTAATTTTGTATGTCTTTTTATATATATCATTTCTTTTTGTATACCAGATTATCTGACACTTATGTATCTGTTATGTATAGATGTGGGATCAGTGCGTCCAGCAGACTTTTCGAGGACTAGGTGGCGTCCTTGACCAGAGGCAGGACCAGCTGGAGCCTTCGGACCAACAGCAGCAGCAGGGGGCCTCCAGCCGGAGAGGCTGAGAGATTATTGAGACGGGTAGAGAAAAACCTTACCGCGCTCACTCGTACAATCCCTATGGTGGATATCGAGGATCTCCCACCATCAATGCAACCTCACGTAGTTGGGGTGCCACGGACCTGGTTCCAGTGCTTTCGGTGTTTGGCGAACATTGTTGTTCACTATGGCAAGGCCAACAGGCCCCGCCCTTAGCTAGGATAGGCTACTTACATGCCGAGAGAACCTTTTGTATATTTTTGAAGGCATAAGCCCCATGACTCTGACTGGACACATTTTTGAGGCGCTTGCACCCACTCATGTACTCTGATATTTTTTGATATATATATATGGATATTTTTCATCTTTTTTATGTCTTATGGATTACATCTATTTTACAAATGTATTTACATGTGCGTGTGTGTGCTTTTTCTTACATGTGTGCAATATGCCAATCTAATACATGATTAGCTAGAGTATCTTTGATTTGATTCAATATCCTAGGAACATGGATATACGTAATGTAATCAAAGCTTCATTCCAAGAGACATACCCTAAGGAACCATCGGTGTAGTGTAGGATCGTAAACGTGGTAAACCCTATTTAACTGAGACACAACTAGCTGAGCGTATAAGTAGACCCAAAGGTGAGAGATACCATGTGACAAAGCGTCACGAAAAAACTCTAAGATTGCGTTGTATTTGGCGACATTGTTTGTGGTGTCACCTAAACAGATACCTCCTGAAGATATCAATTGGCCCTAAAGTGTGAAAATCACCCAGGCTGCAGAAACAAGCCTCTGAGTCTGCTGTCTAGAGTCATCCACAAACCCAATGAACACTTATGATTCACTTGACATCTTCCACAATGAAAAATATGACATCAAAAATGACACGTCCATAAAACAAAAATATGAAAACTAAAAATAGAATGTACAGGACTATACATATGTTACAAGAAGTCACCCAAGGCAACCCACCTACGAGTAATAATTCTTGAGGTAGATCCCATTTCTAGGATATTCCAAAGCACTTCCCTCAAAGTTCACCAGACGATAAGCGCCCTTACTTAGAACCTCCTTCACGATGAAAGGTCTGAACCACATGGGTTTGAACTTGCCTGCCCCCAGGGAGTCCTTATCGTGGTCATAGAATAGGACAAGGTCACCTTCAGATAAAATCTGAGGATGGACCAACCGATCATATTGACACTTGACTTTTTGTTTGCGAGCCTCGTTAGCCAAGGCTGCATCCCGACGCTTCTCATCGAGTTGCTCAAGATATAATAAATGCTCTTCAAGCGGTGAAGTTTCTGGAAATAACTGTACTGCCATATTTAGAGAGGGGATATGGCACTCTATAGGCAAGACTGCTTCCAGCCTGTAAATGAGTTGAAAAGGTGAGAAACCAGTTGTAGTCTTAACAGATGTTTGGTAGGCCCATAATGTCGAATACAACATCAAATGCCAATTTGACCTGGTCGAATCCATTGTTCATTGTAAGATAGTATTAAGGGATTTATTCATAGCTTCCACCTGACCATTCGCTTGTGGGTAGTGGGGTGATGAATGTTCTTGCCTCAACCCAAGATTTGATGTTAATTCGGGCATCATTTTGTTCTGAAAGTGACTTCCATGGTCAGTGAAAATCTCTCTCGGGATGTCAAACCTTGCTATTATCTAGTTAAACAAAAAGAGAGTTGCGGTCTCACCATCATCTTTAAAAGTTAGCATACCTTCGACCCACTTCGTGAAGTAGTCTACTGCTATGATGATATAACGATGTCCCCTTGCAGAAGGAGGGTTGCATGTAGCATAATCAATCCCCCACTTGGTGAAGGGACCAACTGTGATGACGGGAAACATGGAAGCGGGGTGTGCCCTCATCTTCCAAGAGAATATCTTACACAGGTGGCACTTCTTGACCAATTCAACACAATCTTTGATCAATCTCAGCCAAAATTAATCGGCTCGTAGAATCTTTTGGGTTGTTGCCAACCCATCCAAATGACCGCCACATGCTCTAGTGTGGCAATCGTTAAGCATGATTTTTTCTTCTTCATGGGTGAGACACCGGCGAAGGATGCAATCTAAACCTTGACGATATAGAGTGTCCTCGAGTATGAGATAGTTTTTTGGCCTAATGGCATATACGGCAACGCTCATCACGAGAAGTAGAGGTAGGCACTTCAAATTCTAGAGATAGACTAGTATATCTCCGTACCAGGGGTCCGAAGACGTGATCAAAAACATGTCGCTTTTGATAGGTGAATCTTCGGGTATAACATCACCTGATTCGACCAGAAGTTCTGAAATGAGTTCCACAAAGACCAACAAATTTTTGGATTTCGCCAAAACAAAATCCAAGTCGAATTCCTAGAGGATAACTATCCATCTACTGATCTTTCCATCGATCGCATGTCATGTCAACATGCATTGAAATTCATTCACAATGGCAATGATGGTGGTCTTGTGAAACAATATGTAATGACAGAACTATTGGATAGCATGAACTACTGCCAATGCAAGTTTTTCAATGCAGAAATAATTGAGTTTCGGTCCAACCAAGCCTCGACTCAGGTAATAAATCACCTATTCTGAGAGAAAATCATCCTCTTGAACCAAGACCATACCGATGGTCGACTCCGCAGCGGCCAAGTACAATAAGAAATATTTATTATAATTGGGTGGCCGAAGCAGAGGGGTGGATGTGAGGGTGCATTTCAACGCTTCGAAAGAGCGTTGAGAAACTTCGTCCCAATGAAAAGGAACGTCCTTATTTAGTAAACGCATAAAACCATTTGTGATCTCGACATAGTTCGCGATGAAACTCCATAAAAAGTTATATTTTCCCTATAGACTCTGAAGCTGAGGGATTGTGCACAAGGGGGGCAACTGAACTATTGCCTCAACCTTTAAAGGATCGACCATGATCCCTTTTGTTGAAAATATAAAACCTAACAAACGATCCGATGTGACACAAAAACTTCATTTGTTTGGATTCAAGCAGATCCGGTAGTAGCAACATCGCTCAAAGATAAGTCGAAGGTGTGTAGGATGATCATCTCTCTTGCGAGATCGTGACGCTAAATCATCGAGATAAGCCTCGACTATGTGTTTGAGGTCATGGAAAGAAAAATACATGGCCCACTGAAACATAGCTCCAACATTTTTCAAACCAAAAGGCATCTTCCGATAAGCGAATGTACGCCACGGACAAATGAAAGCGGTTTTGTGTTGGTCTTCAGTCTTGATCGGTATCTGATTATATCTTGAAAAAACATCCATGAAAGAAAAGGCTTCACAACCTGCGCATTCTTCGACTATCTGGTCAATAAATGGTGTGGGGAAATTGTCTTTTGGATAGGCCTTGTTCAAATCATGGAAGTCCATACATACGTGAATCGTACCCTTTTTTTGTTGACTGGAATGGGATTTGACACACATTGAGTCAATTGGATGGGGTAGATGAAACCAGCTTGGAATATTTTCTCTACTTCAGCCTTAATAGTTGTTGCTTTCCTAGGGTTGACTAGACGAAGCTTCTGCCGGACTAGCTTAGCATCAGGATATGTCGTGATTTCATGTTCGACGATTCTTGGATCTATGCCTGGCATTTCCTCGTAAGACCAGGAAAACACATCGTAGAATTCTTTAAATAAATATGTGTAGATTTTAATCTCCTTGGGGGAGTAGTCCGCTCCGATGAAGATATTCTCCACGATGCCATGGATTCTGGAGATATCGATAGGTATCGTTTGAGCAATGGTTTCCATATTTCCTTCAGCATAAACAGCGTGCATAGCCAAAGGATTGATAGGACAAGCCTTATCTCCATTCATAGTCAGAGTGAATTCACCTGCTTGAATTCTTCTTAACTCTGGGAGGAAGCAAGATCTGTGATGAAGATCATCCCAGGGTCTTCCTGAACTAGCCATTGCCTCAATAATCACCTCATCTGAGGGCAAGACTAAGTCTAAAGAAACAGTATCAGCAAGGGAACCTTAATCCCATGTAGGCTTGAGAACCAGATCAAAATTCTGTGTAGGAGTCAGATCAGGGTTGGCGGAAGTTTGTTGAACTCTAGAGTACGCAACTTATGTCATAGACAAAGGCATGGCCATGCCATGGTGCCCTATCCCTTCCATCGTGGCTAACGAGGAAGGAAGAGTGCACGGATCGTTAAAGTAAGTCGTGTGAAATGACGAGATTTGAAATATTTCAGCCCTAGGCTGGTCGGGGATAGCCTACATGTAATGGACATTGTCGGTCAGAGGTGGGTAATCGAAAGTACCCATCAAAAGTGGGCACAAACCAACCCCTAAAATGATGATGTCGGGCTGAGGGTTATCAATCATCGGGACCGTGGATACCCCCGATGAAGGGTTAGGATGGGAGAAGGATAATTGATCAATGGTCATGATCCGACCCTTGTGTGGAAACAACAAGACCTGGAAAACTATCGCGACCACTACTTGCATAGCGAAGGTCCAACTCCTTCCTAACAAGAGATTGTAGTCGAGATACGTATCGACCACTTCAACTTTGACGCACACGGTCTTCCCTCCTACCTACACGGGAAAAGAGGGGATGATCCCATGTGGTCGGAATGAATGACCACCAAAAGAGGTAAGAAGAGTAGGTGACGGAGAAAAAATGGGTTGTCCAATGACCTTCCAACACACCAAAGACATCATGCATGTTGAGGTGCCCTCATCAACCACCGTGAGAAAAATGTTCCGAGTAAAAGTTTTTGTGGTGTAAGCCACTACTATCTGAAAAACCACATGGTAAGGAAGATGAGGTTTTAAGTCAGTCGTATCAAGCATGATCATTCCTGGATTACAAGTCTCGGTAGATCCTAAGGCAGCTAACAGGGCCTTTCTCTGGGAAGGGAAGCTCTGGAGGACTTCCAAACATGACATTGCACAAGGGGTTTGTGACAAATCATCCACCACAGAGTAGTTATGGGCAGCCCTTGCATTTGGGTTGTGGGAAGCTTTGTTGAATGCACCTTTGGGGATGTGTTTCATTGTTTCTCCCAATGTCTTTTCAATCTGGAGAGGAAGATGTGGGTTTTCAACTTCTTTACCCTTCTCAGAGGTGTTTGGCATACTGTAGTCGTGTGTCCTAGTCATTATGTCAAAGTTACCTTTCCTCATATACACATTCACAGACGAAGGATTACTCGAAGACAGAGGGGGTCCCTGACCGACCCCTTAGGCGCTTGAAGAGGCTTGAGCTAATTTTTTCCCATGCGAAAATGGATTCATTAACACGACAGGATGTTGTTGTGCCAATAACTTCTGGGCCTCCACAAGCCGAGGGCACTGGTGAGTCAGATGGTCTTCCTTGAAAATATTATATGGATACTTCAACTTCTTCTTTTTAGTGTTTCCCTTGCCAGCATTATTGGTAGGTTTCTTATCCCCCTTACCCTTCTTTCATTGTTTCTTCTTTTCGTTAAGTTGTTGGGTGGCCTTCAGTTTTGTCGATTGCACACTGTGTACATATGACATTTGAGTAGGCAGAGCAACCAAACCAATGGTATGGTTGGATGTTGTCTGTTGTATTGACAATTCCTACAATTGATTCGACAGTTGATCAGTGGGCTTCATTTGCACTGAAACTACAATACCATCGGCATGTGGTCCGGATCTTTGTCTGGTCTTGTCAAGTATCGACCGTGGTGCATATGGTAAAACTTTTTAAAGTAAACCAAACTGAGAGTAAATCAGTTCTAGTTGTTGGGCTCTCATTATCGTTGCTTCCTCTGAAAAGACCCCCACGGTTGCGACGTCTTTAGATAACTGGGGTACAAAAGACTTAAGGAACCACTCAAGAAGTAATGTTGGTGGGACTAGCACTTTTATTAAACTCTTCCGGTGTCTCCATTCTCAGATGTGATCTGAGATATGGTCTATTTTTGTCTGCTCACAGTTGGCCAGCAATTCAGTGCCGACATCGTATCTCATAGGTAATTGGAAATGGTTTAAGAAATCCATTTCCAATTCGCAGAAGGAAGAGTATCTTGAGCGGTCGATCTCGATGTACCATTTCACAGCACTACCTATGAGAGTGCATTGAAACAAGTGCAACTGGACGGAGTTGTCTCTCAAAGAATTGGACGAGCACCATAAATGGAAGGTAGTCACATGATCGTTTGTGTCTTCGTTAGGCTTGGACTCAAACTTTGGGATGTCTGAAGGAAACTTGGTCGGCATAGGGGGCCAATGCAGATCATGACAGATGGGGTCGTTTAATAACCTTGTCAAGTCTGGCAAGTGCAGAGTTGCCAGAAACGGTAATTTGTGTTGTTGATTGTAACTAGGGAAAGAGGATCCTGGAGTTTGGATGGCACCAGGTTGCTAGGAAAAGTTAGATTGTTGGCTAGGGTTCTGGTAATAACCATGGTCATGACCAACGTATGGGTTTTGTGCTTGTTGAGACGTCATCGATTGATTCCTGTAATAGGACGTAAATGGTTGGGCTTATGTTGCATTCCAAGGATTTTGGGAAGGGTTTCCCCCTATCGATCTGATGGGCATAAGTGGTGAGCCTTGCCCGGGGTTCCATTGGCTATGGAAATGGTTGCCCTTGGTCAGCATCCTTGACAAGGGAACTAATCCCTGCCACAGATTCCAAGGTCCTTATGAGGAAGGAATTCCTAATTTTTGCCCTTGTGCAGGAATGGTACCCTACATAGGATTTTTTTGTCCATAATCAGGGTTGCCCCCAGACAAGATGGTAACTGAAAAGAAATCATTTTTACCAAAAACATCAAACAAAGAGAACGGTGTCAAACCTACTGGCATGCTATAAGAAGTTAGTCCTTGAATCCCTACTCCAATCAAAATATAATTTACGTTCGGCCCAACGGAATGCTGGTGAGCACCACCGAGCAAAGGGGAAGAAGGAGGTATATGACCCCCTCTATAAGGGAAATCATTATAGGGAGATGAAGTACCTCCCATGTATCCTTGCAGAGGAGCGTTGGAGCTCCCTGCCCCGAGACCTAAAGTCTATAGAGTGGAGAAGGAAAGTGCAGTGCTCGTACCGAAGTCAGGCATCCCGTATGAGAACGGAGGGCATGTCACACTCTAGGTGAAAGGAGTAGTGATCGTTGCCATACACGGAATCGGACCATTTCCAGAGGTAGAGGCAGTCGAGGCCATACTGGCACGGACTAACGACGGTTGGTTAGGAGGAAGAACACCCCTTGTAGTGACAGCCGTAGAGGAAATATGAGTATTCCCTTAAGAAGTAGCAACATTTGTTTCCATCGATGCTTGTGACACTACCTCATGCTCGTAAGGTTGAACCTATACGACGATGGGCACCAATAGATCAGTGATTTGAGGGTTATACGGACCAAGAGATTACGCTCTGAGGTCATAAATGATTGTTTCCTCCAAAATCAAATGTTCTCCTCTTGAAGATGAGTCGGGCATAGTTTCCTGTAACCCGGTCACCTCAAAAGACCCTTGCTAGTCTAGTTTTTGCCTTAGCGATGGCAGGGGTGGCTCGAGATCAACTGGCGGTAGGCCCAAAATCCTTCACGACCAGCGAAGCTCCTAATCCTCCACTGTGTGATAAGATCAAAGACATGCTAGGGATTTATATAATCATTTTTTTTTTAAAC
This sequence comes from Picea mariana, assembly GCA_032191745.1. Taxonomy (NCBI): domain Eukaryota; kingdom Viridiplantae; phylum Streptophyta; class Pinopsida; order Pinales; family Pinaceae; genus Picea; species Picea mariana. Next base: position 59,974 of record JASDQU010242508.1, on the reverse strand, counting down.
CAACACACACTAGAAAAAGTTCCTATGAGGTAAGACAAGCAGATCACTAGCTAGTTGGAAGAACAGTTACAATAGCCAACACTAGAGAAACTCATCGGTGCAAGTGCAACTCGAATATGGAAGAACCCTCCAGGTATACTCTGCAAAGTGTGGCCCGATGTTTTCCCTAGGTACCGCAGTATACCCCCATAGTCACCTGTGTAAGTCACTAAGATAAATGCAACTAGGTTGCCAGCGCGCGAACAATCACCAGGCGGGTATAGTCCACAGTCGGGTGGACCGCAATGAGCAGGGTATCAAGCCAGAAACCTATCAAGGGTATTGAAATCAAGTGTTCCAGAAGATGGCTGAGGACCTCAAACAAATTCGAGACCCACGAAGCTCCATGGCAAATGCGATCAATGAAATACCAAGATAAGCCATCTATATGTGTTCCCCACTACGCTTGGTCCTGATTTGGAGGGGTTATCTCTGCTACCTTTCCGCACACAACCTCGTGTTTATCCCCTGTGTTAGAGGGGGGTCCCAGATAACTTTCACAGTTACTGGACTTTCAAGCACTCCCTAACACAAACTCTTATGTTTGTTTTTGTAGCCTTGAAGAGTTTCCTCTTCAATCCTAAATCAAGGCTCTAGCCTAGGATAAATTGATGAACCCTTCAAACACAAAGTCTAATAACTTTTAATTAGGCGTTAATTTTAGTGGTTTTCTTAAGTCAAAAGGAACGAAAGTGAAACCAGTGATGTTCTTTAAGAGACAAAAGAGAAGAGCATAAGATGATACTAGAAACAAAAGTACTTCTTTCTTCACCAATGAAGATTTTCCAATTGAAACTCTTTCACCAAACTTTTCATAACTACTTTTCTCAGATCTTTGAAAAGAAAAACTCAAAACAAGATTTCGCTCGACTAGAGCTACTTAATGTCCTTAAGCATTCAAGTAAAGAACTTAAGAAAAAATTATTTTTCCTTGGTAAATGAAGCAACTTAACCTAAACTACTTTACCAAACAAAGAAATGAAAGATGTTTTTTTATTGTTTTATGCTTCAAAACAAGAAATTTGAAAATGAATTATTTTCTTTTATTCCAAAGAAAAAAAGGGAAAAATGACGACAAGACAGGACCAAGAAACGGATTCTGTCCCAATCGCAAATCGTAGGGAGTCACTAACAATACCAAGCAGGTAGATCAAAGCAGACTCACCAACTTGTCTAAAAACCCTATTTAAAGAAAACAGAATAAATCTTTGGTCAAAAGAAGGATAAACTAGAGTCAGACCTAGGCTACAGACTGCTATAACAAAGACCGGTACTAGATCAAGAAAACCCCTGAGGAGTGTGACTCCTGACAGGGAAGACGATGACTGCATCTTCTTTTTACAAAAATTTCCTCAACAAGCATGCTACTAACACTTCAACAGCCAGCGTATGTATGCGGGTTGTCCAAGGGCAGGGCGCATATGCATGTGTGCAGGCCCACTACAGACCACATACACCTCTGTAATTCCTCAAAACAAAAATGAAAAAACAACAGTCCAGCACAGGTAGGGAGTACTCGTATGGAATACCAGCATCCCTTAAAGACACAGAAGCTCACAGAAACTCAGAAAACAATAAAGAAACTGATTCAAAGCACCCAAAATAAATATCCCCAAAGACCCTAGAGTCATCCCAAGTATGGTCACCAATTCTGTTATAGCAGGAAAACCCCTCTATGGACTACACCAAGGGTCTAAAGTGTAGGAAGAGAAAACCGTCTAAAGTCTCCTACTTTTAATCACTATCCCAACGTTACCCCACAATCATACATAAAAGAAAAGAGAGAGGGATCTTGTAGGCCTACCTTAAACTCTGCGTCCAGTGTCGATCCCTTTGCACTTGGTTGTTTCCTGACTACAAATCTCGTCCCAAGGTTGACCTGCATTCATCAAAAGACAAACAAGAAACTACAAGCATGCATTCATACATATGGATTAGTGGGTTAGACAACATAAATAAGAAATGTAACAAATCATATAAGTTTAAGACATCATTTGGCGGGATGGAAAAAGTACTTCTTTATATTAATCTCACAAAAAGTCACTTACAACATGATACCGACACTGCTCCTCGAACTTGGTCTTGGGCTCCTCTTCACCATGCACCAACTACTTCCACGTATTCTTCTCCTCTACAGTTCTATCTTTGGGAAATGGTAAAGGGTTTTGCAATTGGAGCAAAGGGGAATTAATAAAATGGGTAGAGTTTCTTTGCTCTTGTGCTTCCCTCTTGCAATGGGACCCCAACCCCTTATTTTATATTCCAAAAGGGATAGTAACGGTTGGGGTGACTGGCTATGGGCAGTCAAACGGTTAAGTAACGACCCAAAAACCAGTATCCTATGAAATTTTCCACTTTTCGCGATATTCTGTGAGTGTACGCGGGTTGTAGTGGGTCAGCAGGTGTGTGTACACAGGCAGTAGTGGTGCAGGGCATGTACACCTTCAAAGTAATGGTTTTTTGAAGAGCTTGTTCAGTGATGGCTTGACAAAGATAGCAAGTTAGATGGCCCGATGCTAGGTATGTATGTCTGGTGCAACTTGGGGTTATAATAGATGCCCCCTAATGTGTGAGGTCAGAAGAGCATCTGATGGCTGAAATACATTACAAATCTTCACCACTTTACAACGCGAGTGATCCCAGGGACCGGAGTTCAGGAGGTGCCATCTGCAAAAATAACAATTTGTCTCACTGAGGCGGGAATACCCATGCTCAGGATGAAATAAAATCATGGTTGCCAATCAAATACACTGCAGATCCATGTCATATAACTATATAAAGTGTAGCCACAAGCAATACACATCGGATCTACATCTCAAAAATCAAAATATATACATGTATAGTATCCATCTTCAAGAATCCAATGACGCTCGATGGCTCGATATGAGGTCTTCAGAGCTCGAGAAACAACTTCAAAATCTTCAAAACTCAGGTAGAAGTGTAATATGAGTGTACGAATTCACTACCCATAGGTCTTCGAAGGCTCGTCGGGAACAGACAAGAGGATCTTGATGATTAGTCATATAAATTCATTGATTTTGAGCAAGGACTTGATTGGTATTTCGGGGTGATCGGGCATGAGGACAAGAGACAAACTGTAGAAGGGCCGACTCAAGTTTAGTAAGACTTCCCTTGGACAAAATCACGACAAAAGATGAGACTCGGGGAGCATGGCATTGACACAAGTTCATGATGCAAGAGGCAACTCTAACTCTCCAAATGTTTAGAAGGGTAACCAAACGGAGGAGGACACAGCTCTATGTAGCGAGAACAGCTTCCTAAGGTCAAATTGAATCCTATATCTTGATGAACAAAAGAAAGGATGTGCTTTGTCTAAGGGTGACTCATTGTGTTGTTAACAAAAAGAAAATACTTTTCCCTTCCTCTTTTTGGGGTATATTTGATTTTTTTGTCTTTTTCAATAATTGTAGAAAGTTTTGAAAAAGAATAAAGAATGCTACGTTACAAAGGAGGATCGAGTGTCCCAGACATACTAGTTCCAAGTGCAAGGAACACATTGATGCTTAGAGCAAGGGGACATATGCAGGAAAAGGACACTCGAGAAAAATCCTCCACGGGTCAAGGTGTCAAGATGCAGAGGCAAAATGCTACAAGGCTTGTGTATGAGGCATGTTTTAGATGGTTCAGTTGAGAGAAACGTGGAGTTGACATTAGGCCAAAGACACAAGAATGCAAATAAGATTAATAAGACACAATTATAATGTCCTTCGATGTCATTTTAACGAGCCCAGAGAAGGTAAGCTCGACAATTTTTCATTTTTAGGGAGTCTGAAAAAAGCGTAAAAAAAGACTCCACTGGGGTAACTTTTTCGAAGGTAGTCTAGTCGGATCAAAAAAGGGATAAACTAGCACCAAACAAACATCTATTCAAAATCATTTTAATGAGTGTGACAAAGACAATATCACTCGGTAATCTTTTCATTTTTAAGGAGTCTGAAAAGAGCTTAACTATGGACTCTGTAAGGGATGTTTGGACCAATTTAACGAGTATGAAGAAACGAGGTAAACTACAGCCAGACAGAAGTGCCTTCAAATTTCAGTTTATCAAGCATGAAGGGAAACAAGATTGTTCAGCAATCTTTTCATGTTTAGAGGGTCTGAAAAGGGCTTAAAAGAAGACCCGTTGTGTTTTGGGAGTCTCAAGGGTGAGGTTCAAACTCGTAATTAGAAAAAACTACTAAGGACTCCCGAGCGTATAGTCATTAGTGACAGCATGGACACCAAAATGAAACCAGGATCTACCTAGGGAATCCATGTGAAGGTAGGATGTACCACTAAATTATGACACTTCACTATGGAATTCCTCCTCGACAACCCTATGAAATTCCTACAGATAAAGAAGGATGAAATTGCAAGAAAGTAGTTATCCGCTAACTAAATAATTGAAAACAGTTTAGATTCAATGTTAGATTCAAAGTAACATACATATAATATCATCAGAATCATAAAATAACACAAAGAATCGAACGAGAATGAGAGTTCTTTTATTGATGACAGAAAAAGGGGTTGGTTACAACCTGTAACCATTGTAGCATCGTCCTAGAACTAGGCTCCAAGTTCCTCCACCCAAGGTTGAAAATGTATAGGAGTGCCTACAACACTCTGCACTCTAGCAGGTCCAAGGAAGACAAAGGAAATCTTCCTGAAAAGATAAAGTGAATGAAAATTCTAGAAATAAGGGTTTCCAGGCAAAGGGGACAATCTCATACACTAGGGAAACATGGCACTTGCAGGATAATATTTTAAAGGCCAGCATAATGGTGCATTTCTTAGCCATATTTTTCCTCCACCCCAAGGCTCTCTTGTATACTCCATTTTGATGGTTGTATTCATTATGTATATGATTTAGAAAGTTAGGGAACAGAAAATCCCATAAACTTCGCTCGAAATGTCAGTATTATATTTTTTTGATTCAAAATTAACATGTACGTAGTTTGCTAACAAGAAACCTGTGTACATATGTGAGTTGCTTTAAGGAAAGTCATGTACACTTTTATAAATGGGGTTTTTAAATATTTGTTTAAGGAGGAAAAGGGGATTTAAGTCCTACAAACAAGGAAAGAGATGTAACATAGGCCAATGATTCATCATATGCATGTATAGTGGCAAATGATGCTATAATAATGGGTTTTAGTTAGGGTAGCAGATCACCAGTGCGGGTTGTATTATTTTTCCCATTTCATTCCTCAAACTTGTTTTTTTGTAATACTAGCACATGTTAATGAGGAAAATAGGTTATGGCATGAAATATTTGGTCACCTCAACTACCTATACTTGTAATATCTTAGCAAGCAAGGTATGGTGAAAGGTTTGTTGGACATAAATTTTTCTAATGTAGTTTGTTAAGCCTACATTCTTAGCAAGCATCCACAAGAGAAATTTGAGAAGGGGAAGGCATGGAGGGCCTCTTCTCCCCTTGAGTTTGTTCACAATGAAATCATGGTCCCATTCCATCACCTATCCATGAGAAGGGCCAAGTATGTGTTGACATTTATTGATGATTCGTCCAAGTACACCTGGGTGTATTTTCTTAAGAAAAAATATGAAGTGTTTGAGTATCTCAAATAATTCAAAGCACTTGCAAAGAAGTTTGGGAAGGTGATCAAGATCCTGCATACATATAATGGGGGGTGTGTGAACAAGGATGTCCAACATATTTATGTTGAAACGAATATTGAACTGCATCATACAATTCCATATACTCCACAACATAATGGTGTTGTTGAGAGAAAGAATAGATCTTTGAAGGAGATGGCTAACTGCATGCTATAATCCAAATATCTTGCTCCAAATCTATGGGATGAAGCTATTAATTTTGTAGACTACATATATAACTAACTTCCTCATAAATATTTGAATGATGTTACTCCTTTTGAGTCTTGCACAAGCAAGAAACCAAAAGTCAAACATTTATGGGTTTTTGGATCTCACTCTTGGGCACACATACCAACAAAGAAGCATAGGGATCTTGAACCTCAAAGTAGATATTTTATAATTTTTTGGTATCCTAAAGGTTTTAATGGTTATAGGTTGGTTCACCCTCTTATGGAAAAAATTTGCATTGTGAGAAGTGTTAAACTCGAAGAAGGTCCCATGCATGCACTTCAGGAGGAACTGTAATGCACCAGACCCCTAAGTACCCTTTCTAGGGAAGGGGAATCGGGATTTTTCTTACTCAAATCATCTTGAATCATCTCTCTGAGATGATGCATCCTTTTCTAGTCTCTCGTATCTTTCTAACGAATGTTATTGGTATCTAATCCAACCTTTGGTTTACAAGTTATGGCTTCCTGGAGTCCTTCGGGCGTTCGTTGGTTGAGGGCCATGTGGATCCATCTCGTTTGTACCATTTCCAGGTTCCTACCTATTGCAGGGACGTTCCATCCACCGTCCAAAACAATGGTGAGACTTAATCCTCATCTAACACAAATCTAGAGGAGAATTCAGCGTTTGACACTTTGGCATTGAACGCCCTTTTTCTTTTCTGCACGTATGTCCTTCGGAGTCCCAAATTCCTGAAGGATCCTGAAATATCACCACATGGCTCTGGCCTTCAGGACTTTCACCCTTCCCATGAAACTACATCCCAAACCCCCGGAGTCTAGAAGTCATGTACTTCCAAAAATTCCACTCTTGCACGGGGTCACATACAAGATGGAATGGCGAATACAGGTGGGTCAAAAATACTCCTACCGCCACATGGACCAAACAGGTAATTTCCAGAGATGAAACATGATAAGGCAGAGAGGACATGTGTCCCCTATAGTGGGTGACATGTATCACATCTTAATGGGAACATAGGTTCAGCGAAACATTCGGATCCAGATGACACGTGGCACATCAAATGTGGTTCCATGTCACCCTGCGTGACGTCTGCATACCACATCACCCCGGATTGATCACCTTCCAAGTCCTTCGATCTTATGGTCAGGGTGTGTCCACGTAACCCCTGGATCTACAGCCTCTATTTCTTCATAACTTAGGCGTTCAAGGGATTCATGGTTTGACTCCCTCCTTTCTCCCAGAGTGGTCAACATCAGGTTGACCATGGTCTAGATATCATGGTCATGGAAGATATTGAAACGTCATCAGATCTATGACTCTTATGACTTCAAGGATTCGGCATTTAGGTGCTCCACTCTCTTACCTCCCCCTTTCTTCTGGAGTGGTCAATTTCGGACTAACCTTGGCATAAATCCAACAACCAGGGAAGATCTTGAAGGATCCCTATATCTATGGTTCTTGTTACTTCGCAGCTCTGGCCTTCGTGGAGTTTGATTCTATAGAATCTTTATTCTCCCGAAGTGGGACTTCACTGAAGTTGTCTTAGTGGATATCCAATGGATAAGGAGATTCCCGAATACTCTTGAATCGTTGGTTCACGTTACTTCACGATAACTAAATTGATCAAGGTTTAATTGTGGGGCAAGTCTATCTGTCCCAGATAAGGAAACCGCCAGGCACCAGTCAACCTTATGGGTAGTTGCAACCTTCAATTGCCTTCAGTCGGTTTATAAGTAGTAGGGTCGAAACACTCTGGAGCTCCAAACTCCTAGAGATCCAAAGCCAGAAGGCTTAACTCCTTCCAGGTCCAATGTAGGATTCCTAGACCTTGGTCACATGGTTCCTTCAGAAATTCTTGGTGGCTATGCGTTAATTCCTTTAGCCATAAATGGGTTAAAGACATGGGCATGAGCCATCCGTCATACGGTGAATATTTTGAAGGAGTCTCCCTCCTTCCATTGGGTTTGAACTTGAAATTCCCGTGAGGGTGGATTCAAGAGGTTGACAAGACTTAAACATTTCACTAAATCCTACCCCGACCCTCTTGTAGGCTTACGTCCCACGACTCTCTAACTGCTAAGCGAAGGAAAACAGGTGACCATTCAAAAGAATGACTTCACAGGGATATAATACATACATCTACCTTATTCATTCAATACAGTATCATTCATAGACAAATAAGTATATGTATTCATCCATCATTTCCATTTCAATACACATAGTATGAAGATAATTATCAGAAACTGGAAACCGTGAAGTGACTACTGAAAGGGGTGTTTGTTTCCACCCAAATATGGGCACAGCCAATCGTAATGGATTTACCATTGGCCACCCCCGAGCTATACCACGATGCTCTGAGAGAGACTCTTTCCTCTTACTAAACGACAGTCAAGCACGGAGGTTACTCTCCTCCTCCCATAGGGTCTTTGCAAAAAAATTTTGCTATACCAATCAAGGAGGTTTGCACAAGTACTTCCATAGTCACTCGTCATCCTCGTTTATCATCTTGTAACGAAAACCATGCCAGCCACTTCTTGCACCCAGAAAGAGTTTATTTCTCATTTCTTCCTCGAACCAGAGAGTTGTAACCACTATTTTTCATTTCTTGATATTGCACTCTTTTCGACTCTGCTCTCTTCGTAGATATGCCTCTTCTTCACTCTCTTGCCTCTGTCCACGAATTACCTATTTCTTTCCTTCCTCAACAAGGTTGTGTGGGTCTCAATCCCCAACTCATGGTCAGGTCTGGAAGTCTTTAAAATGGGTACTCTTCCCCATCTCCTCATTAACTCTTGAGGAGGACTCTTCCAGCTACCACTCTGACTAGTAATTCATTTCTGGGTCAAAGAATTGTTCTGGGTCTGAGCCATTAATTCCAGCAAGGTATTGGTTTGGTGGGGGGGTCATCTCAACCATTTATGGTTCCCCTCACCATCTCTCTCATAGAATCCATCATCTATCTTGGCAAACCCCCCTTTTAGTAGTTATGCAACACTTATCCATTTTATATTAATAACAAAAAATACATACATTGACCTTTTATAAAAAGGTTCATCAAATCAAACATTTACACATATCTAGTCTACCATAGTCTCTTGGGCAGTTATAGTTATATTTACAAACTGGGGGAAACATGGGTATTACTATCCCCTCCCCCTTAAAGGAACATCGTCCTCGATGTTTTATCTGTCAATGTGTTATGTATGTACAGAAGTAAACAAAAATGGATATGCATGTTTCATGGCATCCTCCATTTCCCATGTAGCCTCATCTGGGCCAAAGTGTTTCCACTACACCTTGACTTGTGCAATGGTTCTTTTCCTGAGTGGGGTATCCTTCCTGTCTATTATGCATTCAGGTTCTGGTAGGAATTCTCCCTTTGGTTTAACATGAATCATAGACCAGTCACTAATATGATTAGAATCATGTACATATTTATTTAATAACAAAATATGGAAAACATTATGTGCCTTCACTGTGGGAGGAAGTGATAGCCTATAGGCTACAAGTCCCACTCTATCCAAAATTTCATAGGGTCCACAATACCGAGGTTCCATCTTGGCAAAAGATCCCATCCTCAAGCATCTTTTCATGGGTCTAACTCGAAGATACACATGATCCCCTGTTTTGAATTCTCTAGGAGTCTTATTTCTGTCTACATATATTTTCTGTCTATCCTGGGCTATTTTTAGATTATGTTTTATCTAAATTACTTGTTGTTCCATTTCTTTTAGCATGTCTAGCTCGATTGTAATTATATCTTCTATATTATGCCAGCTGATTGGAATATTTCATTGTCTACAATAGAGGGCTTCAAAAGGGCTCATCTTCAATGACTCTTGATAGCCATTGTTGTAGGAAAACTTGTAACGACCCTTGATTATTAATTATAATTAATTTAATAATGTAATCCTAAAAGATTAGCTAAACTGTATTTATGTCTTAAAATAACATTTCTAATTGATTATTATTAAATAGTTGTTCATAATGGTTAATGATTGATTTAATTATTAATTAATTCATTAATTAATAAAGTATTAAATTAATGGTGAATAATAAAATATATTATTAATTTAAGTTACGTTCCCAAAAATGGAAACATATTAATGAATGGATAACATATTAATGAATGGATAAGAGAATTAATGAATGGATAAGATATTAGGTAGGGGAGTAAATGAAGGAAGGCGGTGAAGGAGGAATAAGGGGGGGGAAGGAGTTTGGAGAGGATTATGTTACAGGGAGTTGGGGATGAATTTGGGAGAGCGGAGAATCGGCAGAGTGAAACTGGGAGTGGAATTTACACAGTGCACCGGGGGTTGCTGGGGGTTTTTGGGCTCGGAGGGCTAGGATATTCGTTGATATCCTAGGGCTAGGAGCTAACTAGTTGGCAGGGAGGCCAGTTTTGGGTTGTGTTCTAAAGGAGCGGGAAGGAAGCAAGCGGCGAGCAAATAGTAGCATCAGGTTCAGGTAAGAATTATGTATTGTTTTGAATTAATTTGTTATTAAATCTGTTATATTGACAAAATTCCATACGAATGAGTTAAATTAGTAAAATTTCATGCATGATACATAAGTTACTGTTATTTCATTACTGTGTTATGAAATTAGTTAGTTATCAAAATAAATTGATGTAAATTGAAAAATCCAGCCATTACAAAACTCTACCAGTGGTAGGTAATATTTCCACTTCTTAGGTTGATGCATTACATGAATCCTCAACATTTCCTCTAATACTTGGTTAACCCTCTCTGTCTGTCCATCAGTTTGAGGGTGATAGGCTGTGCTAAACAACAATTTAGTCTCAAAACTAGCCATTAAATATTTTCAAAAGCTTGAAGTAAATTTCATATCTTTGTCAGATATGATCTCCTTAGGCATGTCGTGCAACTGAAATATTTATTTCATGAAGATATTGGAAATATCTATTGCCTTGCAAGTTGACTTGATGGGAATGAAGTGATTATCCTTTCTCAACTTGTCCTCCACTACCATGATGGCATCATTTTGTTTGTTCGATTTTGGTAATCTAGTGATGAAATCCATGGAGATAGTTTCCCATTTCCATTCTAGAATTGGTAGGGGCTGCAACAACCCTGTTGGATGTTGGTCTTCTACCTTAACCTGCTAAAATTCTAGACATTTATCCAAGTAATCAGCTATGTCCTTCTTCAGTCCTGGCTAATAGAATATTTTCCTAGTGGCCGTAATCATTTCTTAATAACCAGGATGACCAGTATATGGTATTTTGTGTAGTTCATTCATAATGAACCTCTTAAGGTCATCACAATTTGGGATATACAACCTACCTTTGTAATTTAGCAAGCTATCACTCAACATTTGATAGCCTATGTACTTCTTCCCTATGGGATCTTGTTCTAAGTATGATTTTATAGTCTCGAAGAATACATCGGTTTCTTGTTCACTCTTGAATCTCTCTCTGACATCCATTTCATAGGTGCTTACCACTTCCAGGTGAATCATTTTCACACTTCTGCTAAGGGCATAAGCCACCCTATTTTATTTTCCTTTGATATGTTTGATTTCGAAATCAAACTCACTAAGGATAGACATTCATCTAGCTTGTCTAGCATTAAGTTTTGGTTGATCAAATAGGTACCTCAACCCACAATGATCTGTCATAAACACAAATATTCTACCTAGAAGGTAATGCCTCCACATTTTTAAATCATGCACTATGGTAGCCAATTCTAGATCATGGGTCACATAATTGATTTCATGCTCATTCAATTTTTTGGATTCATAGAAAATTACATGTTCTTCTTGCATAAGGACTCCTCTGATTCCATTTTTTGTGGGCATATGTACACACAAAGAAGTCCTTGTTTGGGTTTGCAATATTCAACATAGGTGCATTGGTTCGAATTTATTTCAGCTCATGGAATCTATCTTCACATTCTAATGTCCAAATGAATTTAACTCCATTTTTCTGAAGGGGAGTGATTGGGCAACCAATCTTGGAAAATACTTTTATGAACCTCTTATAGTATCATGCTAGGCCCATAAAGGATATGATATCATATACATCCTTTGGGGTAGGCCAATCCATAATGGATTTGATCTTGTCAAGATCAACTACCACCCCTTATTCAAAAATAACATGGCCTAAGTAATGGACTTGTTTCTGGAAAAAGTCACTCTTACTAAACTTAGCATAGAGTTGATGTTCTCTTAGTAATTGAAGCACTAACTTGAGATGTTCGTCATGCTCTTCCCTATTCTTAGAATAGATTAGGATATCATCAATGAAAACCAATACAAATCTGTCTAATAATTCACTAAGTACATTATTCATTAAGCACATAAAAGTGGTTGGTGCATTGGTTAGCCCGAATGGAACCACCACAAATTCATAGTGACAATATCTTGTCCTAAAGGTTGTTTTTTGGATGTCTTCATCCTTAATTCGGACCTGATGATATCCATACCTCAATTCAATCTTGGAGAATATTGTTGCATCCCTTAATTGGTCAAATAAATCATCGATCCTTGGCAAGGGATACTTATTCTTTATGGTCATCTTATTGAGTTGCCTATAGTCTATGCACAACCTAAGTGTGGCATCCTAATTTTTCACAAACAAGGATAGTGCTCCCCATGGAGACACACTAGGATGAATGTAACCTTTTTCCATCATTTCCTTTAGTTGTAGTTTGATCTCAACCAACTCTGGTGTACTCATTCTATAGGGTGTTCCAGAAATTGGCACTGCTCCTGGTGCAATTTCTATTGAAAAGTCAATATCTCTTCTTGAAGGTAGACCTAGTACCTCTTCTGGGAATACATATTTATATTCTCTCAATATGGGATGTTCCTATAGGTTTGGTTTTTCTTCCTTAATAGAGTCCAACACTTATATTGCATACAAATCACATCATTTTCTGCAATACTTCTTCACTTGAAGTGTTGATATTTTTCTCACCGAGACGGGATTTTGAATCCCTTGTAGGGTTACCTTTCTCACTTCTTCATTTTCACACTCCAAAGTTTTATTGTAACAGTCCAACTTGGTTTTATGGGAATCCAACCAATCCATGCCAATCATCAAGTCATAAGATCCTAAAGGAAGTATGTTTAGGTTCGGTTTAGTGGGAAATCCACTCATAACGAATCGACATGCTGGTATGACCCATGTTAATTTTCTTTTGGTTCTAGTGGCTAGTTGTACTAGCCATGATTTAACATGTTTAACTTGATGCAATTTACATTTCTCAATAGTTTGAGGGGGAACATAACTCAAATTAGAACCAGGGTCAATTAAAATGGAAACTAGATGGTTGGCAATCATACCTTCCATGTCCACCATTGAAGCTTGGTGGTTGACTTGTTTATTATCCAAGGTTGCATAAATCTGTGGTATGCTCCTAGCCACATCATTGACTACGGTAGCCTCTTGGATGTTGTAGACCCTCCTACTATTATGTTTCCTATATGGGCAGTCTCTCAGCAAATGTTCTTCTCCACAACCCCAACATTTCAAGGTTTCTCTCTTTGTGTTATCAGTCTTACCTAGGGCTGCTCCAAAGGGTTTATTTCCACTCTGAGAGGGGAAATTTTTTTCGGTATGCACTTTTAGTAGGAAGGCTCATTTTAGAACCTTTCCCATAGCTATTGAATCTTGAGGGTTTAAACCCCTTTTTTCTTGAATCTCTAACTACTCTTATTCTTCCAATCCTCGTGAGGTTCTATATTGTTCTTGAACTGCTCATAGCAAAACCTTGCCTTCCAGATAGTGTCTTCTAAGGTCTTTATCTCGTCAAATTAATTCTTGTCCCGGAAGGACTGAGGTATTCCACTAATAAATCGTTGCATCTTTACCTTTTCATATTTGATGTAGAGCACATACCTTATCATCTCAAGGAATTTATTGATATATTCCTCTATGGTGAGTTGTCCCAACTTGTGTTCATATAACTCCTTGGTCTTCCCATCAAAGTATTTCTCTGAAAGATACTTCTTTTTGAAGTATTTCTAAAATTGTTTCTATGGCAAGTCCTTCTCATGGATTCCTTTCACATTACTAAGGTCCTCCCACCAAATGGAGTCCTTTCAATTCAAGTTAAATATGATTATTCTAACCTTTAAATTTTCAGAGTAGTCATCGACTCTAAAGTACTTCTTCAAGATGAGCAACAAAACTTGTGCTTCTTCCCCCTTCTTAATTTATCCATCGAAAGTGGGTGTTTTGGCCTTCTTGAACTCTTCAGGGTCATGACTCTTGCAAGGTTTACTCTTCTTTCTTTCCCTCTAGGAATGCGAACTAGTTTTTCTACTAGAGGATTCCTTGGAGTTGTTAGTTTCCTCGCCAGAGGATTATTCCAATGAGTGTCTCTTGGCTCCATGTTGGGAATTATTTGAGGTGATCCTCCTTGTGTGTCCAATTTCAGGTCCATTCTTTTGTATCTCAGGTGGACTCTAGGTTTTCTTCATATGATGTTTGTCCACATGGTTGGTTGTTCGTCCATGTTGCAACTGCTTTTCTATATATGATAAGATTTGTAGTAGGACTACATTAATTTCAGTTTGCTTTTTCTGCTCTTTTATCAACCTTTGATTTTTAGCCTTACAACACTGTAATTTTTCCATGAGGCTTCTTACAGTTTTAGCCAAATCTGGAGGGGTTTCCCCCATCCTCCTTTCATCATATTCTTCCTCCTCTATTGTGGGAGATTTACACCAATTCATTGTGTGTCACCATCCTTTATTTTGTAGTTTTCCTACAGTACACTGACTGCTTGAGTCCTGATAAAACATTTTCTGTTAGTTAATGAACAATGCCTAGTTCAATTTTTTCTAAACATATACAATAGTAGAAGGTTATGTTTCTTTCTTCAATAGAGGTTTAACTAAGCCTCCTAGGAATGGGGTAAGGTAGGGTGTCATCCCTAAAAGTTCTTTAAATAATATTTTATTTAAACAATATTTTTAAGCGACTCGTTCATGAGCCCAAGCAGGCCAAGCGTTGTAACCATGCTCTGATACCAATTTGTAACACACTCAAACCCTAAGTACCCTTTATAGGGATGGGGCATCAGAATTTGTATTACTCAAATCATCTTGAATCATCTCTCTGAGATGATTCATCCTTTTCTACTCACCTGTAGCTTTCTAACGACTATTATCAGGCTCTAATCCGACCTTTGGTTTACAATTTATTGCTTCTCGGAGTCCTTCGAGCATTCGTTGGTTGAGGGCCATGTGGCACCCACATGAATCCATCTTGTTCATACCATTTCTAGGTTCCTACCTCCCGTAGGTATGGTCCATCCATCGTCTAAACCAACGGTGAGGCTTAATCCTCATCTAACACATAGCTAGAGGAGAATTCAGTGTTTGACACTTCGTCATTGAACATCCTTTTTATTTTTTGCACGCATGTCCTCCAGAGTCCCGAATTCCCTAAGGATCCTGAAATATCGCCACATAGCTCCAACCTTCAGGCCTTTCACCCTTCCCATGATGTTGCATCCCAAACCCCCAGATTCTTGAAGTCCTGTACTTCTGAAGAGTCCACTCTCGTAGGGTGATGTACTAGATGCAATAGAAAATATAGGTGGGTCCCGAATACTCCTACCGCCACATAGACCAAACAGGTAATTGCCAGAGATGACACACATCAAGGAAGAGAGGACATTTGGCCCCTACAGTGGGTGACACCTATCACGTCTTAATGGGAACATAGGGTCAATGAAACATCCGGATCCAGGTGACACCTGGCACGTCAAACGTGGGTCCATGTAACTATGGATGACGTATGCATACCATGTCACCCCGGACTAATCGCATTCCAAGTCCTTCGATCTTACGATCATGGTGTGTCCATGTAACCCCTGGATCTATGGCCTCCATTACTTCATAACTTCGATGTTCAATGGATTCATGGTGTGACTCCCTCCTTTCTCCCAAAGTGGTCAACATCGGGTTGACCATGGTCTAGATCTGACGGTCACAGAATATCCCGAAACGTTCTCAGATCTACGGCTCTTATCACTTCACGGATTCTGTGTTCGGGTGCTCCACTCGCTTACCTTTCTTTTGAGGTGGTCAATGTCGGACTGAACTTGGCATAAATCCAATGGCCAGGGAAGATCCAGAAGGAGCCCTATATCTACAGTTCTCGTTGCTTCGCAGCTCTGGACTTCAGGGAGTTTGATGCTATAGCATCTTTATTCTCTCAAAGAGGGACTTCACAGAAGTTTCCTCGTCATATATCTAATGGCTAAGGGGACTCCCAAATACTCTCAAATCTGTGGTTTGTGTTACTTCGCGATAACTGAATGAATCAAGGTTTAATGGTGGGGAAAATATATTTATCCCGGATAGGGAAATTGCCAGGTGCCAGTCAACCTTGTGGGTAGCCACAACCATCAGTTTCCCTCGATCAGTTTATAAAAGGTAGGGTTGAAACACTCGAGCTCCAAAATCCCAGAGATCTGAAGCAAGAATGCTTAACTCCTTTTGGGCCCAGCGTGGATTCCCAAACCTTGGACACATGGGTCCTTCATAAATTCTTGCGGGCTATGTGCTAATTCATTTAGCTGCAAAAGGGTTAAAGACATGGGCATGAGCCCTCAATCATACAATGAATATTCTGAAGAAGGCGCCCTCCTTCCACAGGGTTTGAACTTGAAATTATCATGAGGATAGATTCAAGAGGTCAACAAGACTTAAACATTTCACTAAATCCTACCCTGACCCTCTTGTAGGCTTACATCCCACGACTCTCTAACTACTAAGCGGAGGCAAACAAATGACCATTCAAAAGCATGAGTTCATAGGGAGATAATACATACATATACTTTATTCATTCAATACATAATCATTCATAGACATATAAGTATATGCATTCAACCATCATTTCCATTTCAATACACAGAGTATGAAGATACTTATTAGAAACCGGAAACCGTGAAGCGACTGATGAAAGGGGTGCATGTTTCCACCCAACCATAGACACAACCACTCCTGACGGATTTATGGTTTTCCACCCCCGAGCTTGACCACGATGCTCTGAGAGAGACTTTTTATTCTTACTCAATGACAATCAAGGACGAAAGTTACTCTCCTCCTCCCACAAGGTCTTGGAAACAGGTTTTCTCTATACCAAGCAAGGAGGTTTGCACGAGTACTTCCACAGTCACTCATCATCCTTGTTTATCAGTTTGTAATGAAAACCATGTCAGCCATTTCTTGCACCCATAACGAGCTTATCTCTCAGTTATTCCTCGAACCAGAGAGTTGTAACCACTATTTTTCTCTTCTCGAGATTGCTCTCTTTTCGACTATTCTCTCTTCAAAGATATTCATGTTCTTCTCTCTCCTTCCTTTGCCCATGAATTACCTCTTTATTTCCTTCCTCGGCAAGGTTGTGTGGGTTTGAATCCCCAGCTCATGTTCAGGTCTGGAAGTCTTGGAGATGGGTACTCTACCCCATCTCCTCATTAACTCTTAAGGAGGACTCTTCCAGTTACCACTTTGGCTGGTAATTCATTTATGGGTCAGAGAATTGTTATGGGTCTGATATGTTAATTCTAGTAAGGTATTGGTTTGGTGGGGGGGTCATCTCAACCATTTATGGTTCCCCTCGTCATCTCTCTCATAGAATCCATCGTCTCTCTTGGCAAACCCCCCTTTCAATAGTTATGCAACACTTATCCATTTTCTATTAGTAACAAAAATACATACATTGACCTTTTATACAAAGGTTCATCAAATCAAACATTTATACATATCTATTCTACCATAGTCTCTTGGCCAGTTATAGTTATATTTACAAACTGGGGGAAACAAGGCTATTACAGGAACCCATTGTTGATCCACTACTTCGATTTGATGTAATCACTTCAGATTCAAATCATACTTCAGATTCATATTAGATATCGGATGACGATGGGGAAATAAGTGACTTATATGAGTAGTTCATTGCATATCCAACATTGATACCCATTTGGGCACAATAGACTCTACAAGCAACAAAATATTTAGTGGGTGATCAAATGGATACATAGAGGACTAGATATTAGTTTTAGGATGCTCCATAAGAAATCGTTAGTACGAATTATTTGCTTCCCATTCATGTCTTTATGGTCTCCACATCATATCCTCAGTATTTTTTAGAGAATGTAGGAAATGCCTATTGGGAGGTTGTGATGGATGAGGAATATTATTCCCTCATCTGGAATCAAACTTATGAGTTGGTTCCACTTGCTCCTGGTAGGAAGATTTTTTGTTGTAGATGGATATAACATACTAATATGGAAGTTGATGTACTTGTTAGCAAGAAAAAATATTGGGTTGCATCTAAGGGCTTCTCACATGTTCATGGGATTGACTACTCAGATACCTTTGCACTAGTTGTAAAGATGGAGTCAATCATGCTAGTTGTATCCATTGCAATAGCCAAATGTTGGGAGGTTCACCAAATAGAGAGTGTTTCTTCATGGATAACTTGAGGAGGATATCTATGTGGATCAGCCATAGGGATATATCCAATATTCTTTGTTAGCAAATCAAGTTGAAAACATATTCACCAAGTCCTTCACAGCATAGAAATTCAGAGACTTGTAGGGACACTTAGGAGTGGTGGAGACTTTAGTGGAGACTTCCTAGTATTATTACAATCATCCTATTTTGAGTTTTTTTTTTTATTTCCCATGGGATTTTCCCTCTTTCCTCACTACATGAGGATTTTTTCTTGTACTTGAGCACCTAAAATGGCATTATTTTGGCCAAGACTCAATTTTTTCATTATTTTCACCTAGTTAGGCTTATGGGGGGGGGTGTTAGAGCATTTTTTCCATCTCCTTGGCCTTAATATCTCACCTAGGTATTCTATATCTAGTCACATGATGGTGCTAGTCAAAATTTGACTAATTTTGACCAAGAGAACCACGGTAGCACTCCATCCCTAGATTTTTGGGGGAATCTTCTATTCTTATCTAGTGGAGGTGCAATTATCACCTTCTTAATTGATTTTAGCATCCTAATTTTGGGATTCTATCTTATATGTTTGAGTTCCTTTAGTTATTCAAGGAACCTTATCTCTAGATTCAAGGAAGGTGATTCACTTTACTATTCTTAGTTGGTTTGTATTTTCTATGATCTATTCATGGATTAGATCCATGTTTTTAGGCAACTGAGTTACCACTTGACATCTTGGGGTAGTTAAATCATGATTGAGAGATTGCATGGCTAACTAAGGGCATGTAAGCTTCGAGTTAAATCTAACTAGGCTCTCATGCACCATGTATTATGCAAATTTGAATTTCTTATATATACTCACATCGTGGGTTAATGATAATCAAGTATTTCTTATCTACTTCAAGAGTTAATATTCTCTTCTTTATTTCTTTCTTGCAAATTTATATGAGTATTGTTATTCTTTAGGTTTCTATATCTCATTGATCTACTTGCAGAGGATCATAAATTACTATAAAAGTTGGTCTTCTCTTCCTTATTCCTTTCTTGCAAATTAACCTGAGTATTGTTGGGTTTTAGGTTTCTAAATCTCATTGATATCCTTCCAGGTGATCATGAATTATTACAATAATAAGGTATTTGTTATGGTGGAATGTATGGGTTATAGCCTGTTGTTGTGGATTAAACTATATTTTGAAAGGCCTCCTTAAATTTTATGGAAATTTCCCCATATCCATGAGTTCTTCTCCATCCTAAATTTGTGCCACAATATTTTTCTCATTTCCTCGATCGAGTAGAAAGTTATGTTGTCTTTCCCCTACATTCTAAAATTCGATGCCTATGTGACTTTGTAGTGTTGGATGGTTTTAAATACACCTTCAAAGGAATCATTGACCATAACTTTTTTATAGTTTTGACATTGTTTTGATGATGGTGAGATGTAGATTACTTTATCTATTATTTTACTCAAATCCCACCTTGTCAACTTATTAATCTTGTAATGTACCCAATACCCTCTATGTTCTATTGAGGGTATGGGTTATATCTTGAAACCATAAAATTTCATTCTAACTAGTTACTTTGGTACCTTTACCCACAGATCTACTACTAATTTATTAATGCATGTAAGAAAAAATTTTAGACTTATGCAAGATTAATTAACCATTCATCCACAATGGAACCATAAATCATAATTTCAAACTTACATATGCAAATAGGGATGAACAAACTATAAATTAATAATATCCATAACATAAACAACACTAATTCAACACAATTCATAAGTAAATTCATGAAGACTTATCTTTCTCAAAAATTCACACCAATTGGTTGTAGAAGAAAGACATTCCACCCAACCATAGACTCCCTGCTACACCAATTATCTTTCCAACAAATTCCACCAATGATTTGAGGCTATGAATCCCCAAGGGTTAATTTTTCCTATGGTTGGATCTAATTTTATCCTCACGACCCAATTCCTAGGTTTACGGTCAATTTTCCACATAAAGTAGTCCCAATCCATAGCCTTATTTCTCCATCAACTTACACAACCCAAAATATGATCCCCTTATCTAGTAAGTAGTCCCTTAGGCTATCCCACTTCCCTCTAGGGCTCCAACACAGGTTGTCTAGTAAATCTCATTGTTGGCATTCCAAGGGTTATCAAC
Organism: Picea mariana; assembly: GCA_032191745.1. Classification (NCBI taxonomy): domain Eukaryota; kingdom Viridiplantae; phylum Streptophyta; class Pinopsida; order Pinales; family Pinaceae; genus Picea; species Picea mariana. The sequence continues at coordinate 39,524 of JASDQU010242508.1, read as the reverse complement.
TATGGCTAAATTTACTCAATAATATAAATTTATCATTCTATGCAGTCATAATTCTCTCATCATTCATGGTTGTAGCTTTCCATAACCCAACTATAGTAGGCCTATGGACATTCTATATTAGGGATTTACTCTCCCAAATTTCCCAAACATAATGGTAATTTGAGCTCTCCCAAATTTCCCAACCAAATGGTAATTTGAACTCTCCCAGCAATTGATAATTCTAAATTCCCCACCGAATGGTAATTCAAACACATTGGTGATTTGAGCCGAAACAGTATTTAGAATAGAATGATCACTAAAAACTATTTGATAATTTGAACTCCCCAATATTTCAAACTCTTGGGTAATTTTAACTACCCCCAAAAAACATTCTTAGTCTCCCTCTTTCCCTGCATGGCCAAAAAAGGAATAGTGTAAAATTTCTTGTGAGTGAGAAACCACATGTATTCATGCAAATTACACTTCTTTCCTCTCTTATAAATAATCCCAAGGATTAAGGAATACTAATTAAGAAAGGTTAAGGAATTAGGATTTTCAACAAAATAATATTATCTTTCTTGATCCCCCTCAATCCCCTTTCATTTCACTCTTATGGAGTCATAGCCCCCCAATATTTTGTCCTTCTCCTTCTACATCATGTGATGTGTTTTTTTTATCATCATTCAATGACAATTATACATATTACATCATTTATCTTTTATCCAGTCGTCATATACATACACAATGTTGAGTTGGGAATAACAAATGGGATATTAAATCACCATCCCCCAATATTTTTAACTGTCCTCGGTGCACATCACCACTATATACAACAATTTTTACATCAAAATGTTAAAACAATGTGGATATGCCTCCTGCACTACATGCTCCAACTCCCATATTTCTTCTTTAGGGTTGTAATGGGTCCATTGGAGCTTTACTTTCCCTGTGACTTTGTTCCTAATAATATTGACTTTCATGTCCAATATACACACTGGTTATACCTACAATTCTCCTTCCAGTTCCACCCAAATCAAATCCCAATTAATGGCATGGTTAGGATCATGCACAAACTTTTTCGATAATCACACATGAAACAGATTATGAATTTTTATGTAGCAGGAAATGAAAGCATGTATGTAACAAGTCATGATCTTATCCAACATCTCAAATGTACCACAATATCTAACCACCAATTTAGCACAACTTCCCAACTTCAATGAACTTTTATTTGGTTTCACTTTCATAAACAAATGCTCCCCAACCTTAAATTCCCTTGGTATTATTCCTTTATCTACATAACTATTTTGCTTGTCCTGTGATGCCTTTAAATTCTACTTGATCTTGACCATTTTCTCTTCCATTTCTCTAATCAATTCTATCCCAATCACTATTTTTTCTACTAAATTGTCCCAACTAACTAAAATATTTATTTTTCTACCATACAAAGCTTCAAATGGACTCGTCTTTAATGAATCTTGATATCTATTATCGTAGGAAATGTCTACTAAATGTAAGTAATCCTCCCACTTGTATTTCTTATCCATCACATACATTCTTAAGATGTCTTCAATCACTTGATTGAATCTCTCTATTTTTCCATTTGTTTTTGGATTATAGGTTGTACTAAAATTCATTTTTTACCAAAACCATTGAATAATCTCTTCCCAAAGTTTGAAGTAAACTTTGGATCTTTGTCTGAAATAAATGTTTTAGGTATCTTGTGCAACCTGACAAACTCTTTCAAGTAAATATTTTTCATATTATCTACCTTATGAGTGAACTTGACTGGACTAAAGTGAGTAGCCTTGGTTAATTTTTCCATGAATACCACTATTGAATCATGTTGTCCTATTATCTTAGGCAACTTGGTGATAAAATCAATAGTTATCACTTCCCATTGCCACTTTGGAAATGGCAATGGTTGTAGCAAACCTACTAGATGTCTATTCTCAACCTTTACTTTTTAACATTCCATACAACTAGCTATATATTTAGCCACATCCTTCTTCATTGTTGGCCAAAAATATCGATTCCTTATTGTTGCAATTTTCTTCTAATAACCAGTATGTCCAACATATGCAACATTATGCATTTATTTTAATACAAGATTCCTTAACTCATAAGAATTAGGGGCATAAATCTATTTTTATGCATAAGAATTCCATTATCTTCCAAATTATAACCCTCATAGCTTTTTTATGCATTTTCTTGTCGTACGCCTTCTTTATATGTAGATAGTTCTCATCTAAGGTAACAACCTCAAGAATAATGTTTCTCAAATCAGATTTGCACATACTAATGGTTGTAACATGCATTGCATGTACTCATCTATTGAGTGTGTCAACAATCTTGTTGTACTTCCCTCTAATATGTTCAATATTAAAGTCATATTCACTGAGGAATTATATCCATCTTGTTTTCCTATCATTTAAAGTTTGTTTTTCAAATAAATATTTCAGACCATCATGGTTTGTTCTTCACTTGAACTTTCTCCACCTCAAGTAGTGTCTCCACATCTTCAGTGCATGAACTATTGCAAATATTTCTAAGTCGTGTGTGATATAATTATTTATATGCTCCCTAATATTCCTAGATTCATAACAAATCACCTACCCATTCTGATTAAGAACTCCACCAAATCTCTCTTTGCAAGCATCTATAATACCACAAAAAATTCATTTGGATCAACAATCTTAAGAATTTGTGCACTAGTATGTAATTTATTTAATTGTTAGAATCTTTCTTCACACTTTGGTGTCCATTCAAATTTAATTTTCTTTTTTTGTAAAGATGTAATGGGATGAGAAATCTTGGACAATCCTCCTATGAATCTTCTATAGTATCCAACAAACCCCACGAATAACCTTACCTTGGCTATGTTCCTAGGTGTGGGTCATCCCATAATAGCTTCAGTCTTCTTTGGATCTACTTGTATTCCTTCCTCAGAGATTATGTGTCCCAAGTAATAAATATACCTCTTATAAAATGAACACTTTCTTAACTTAGCATATAGTTGATGCTTTCTTAGTTCTTGTAGCACTAACCTCAAGTACTCTTCATGCTCCTCCTATAACTTTGAATAAATAATAATGTCATATAGGAGTACAATGAAAAACTTATCCAAGTAATTTATGAATATTCCATTCATTAAACACGTGAAGGTAGTTGGTGCATTTTTCAATCCAAATGGCACCACTACAAATTCATAGTGTCCATACCTTGTTCTGAAATCTCTCTTACCGATGTCTTCATCCTTTATCCTTATCTGATGGTATACTTGTTGGCATATTTATTACGGGCAGACAGAAGGTAGAGTATTTATTTTTCATTGATGGAAAGCTCAGCCTGACGATGATGAACAAGAGCAAGTGGAAAGACCAACAGCACGATGATGAACAAGAGTACGGGCAGACAGAAGGCAGAGTATTTGTTTGTCATTGATGGCAAGCTCAGCCCGACGATGATGAACAAGAGAAAGTGGCAAGACCAGCACCGCAACGATGATCACATGGCAATATCATAAGCGTAAACTCCAGGAGTCAAGGAAGCAACTCACGGCAGAAAATCCTGAAATGTGAAAGATCAGAGCATGTCAAAGACTCCATTTCAGAGTTTCGCAGACCAGAAAATCAGAGTTTTGGATACCAAGAGTTGGAAGTGTCAAAACACTTCACCACAGGAATGTCGAAATGAAAAAAAAAACTTTTGGTGCAAGTTTCAGATACCGGGAGTTGGAAGTGTTGAAACACTTCACCACGGGAATTTCGAAATGTCAGAATGCCGAAATGAAAAAAACACCTTTTGGTGTAGGTTGTGGTCACTGTCAGTGGTCATGTGAGAGGGAGGAGCTAACACCAAGCTAATCTCCTTTTCGGTGATCGTAACATGAAGAGTCGAGACTCTTCACCACAGGAATGCCGAAATGTCAAAATGTGAAATGGCGAAATAAACGCAAGACCCTGCGGATTTAATCCAACGACGCTGGTTATTTGAGCATTTGATCGAAGGGCCATTGTTGATCTTCATGATTAACTGATCAGTTACGATTCAGTTAGTATAACCGAATCATGTTTCTTGGATGGTTGGTGATTCAGTTGCTGAGGCGTTTTTGCCCAAGAAGATTCAAGGTGTAACCGAAGAGGAAGTGTATAAAAAAAACACTCAGTGACTGTGTGTGGTTGGATTTTCTAACTGAAAAATGAGTTGAACTATAGAAAAATAAAATTACAGTATGCGCAGTGTGAAGAAATCTCATAGATAAGGAACAGAAGCTAAACAGAGGAGAAAAGGTGAAGAGAGCAGAATGTGCACAAATCAAAGAGCATGAGAAAGAACAGATAGAAAGAGACAGCAAGTCAAGCCAAGTATGAACAAAGTGGAAGAATAGTGTAGCAGAGAAGAATTGCAGAACAGTGAAGAAGTGGTAAGAATTGATTTATCTATGTTGTTGGTTATTCAATCATTTATTTGTAATAAGGGTGGTAGGGAGGTGCTCAGGAGGACTGTTGTCTTCAGAGGTTCAAGTGGGTGCTTGAACACAGGGAGTTGTAGATTCCATCTAATTGCAACAAGAAAAACCGGGGTGGCAGGGTGGTGCAAGGGAGAACAAGTGTTCTCTGTTATACAGGTTGGAGCATGTGTAACTGGAAGTTGGTGCTTCC
>JASDQU010242508.1:0-25922 GCA_032191745.1 Picea mariana | reverse complement strand
CAAGAAAACGTAAATCCCATCGATAAAATTGGCTGGATCACAAGATCTGGAGAACCATTCCACCATTAAACGTTGCAGAGTCTAATTGGGCCTCGATGGTGGGTTTGATTCCTGTTGTTGAACTAAGGGATTTAGGACCCATCAACACAATCCACAAAAGGGAATTTGGTCATACATAAGTATCAACATGATCAATCCACAAAAGGGGATTGATCTATAAGATAATAACTCAATAATAAGTAGAATATTCTTCGTAGTTACAATATTTAAGCAATAATAGGGTAGAACATTCCATAATTTAGAAAATCAATCAAGTAGTTATATTTCCTTAAGAATGCATGCATGCATAATAGTGATGGTCTAAAATAGAAATAGTCAGTTAACTCCCACTGAGCTAGTGTGTCGAAAATAATAATTTCTCCAACACCCCTCCTGAACATCATTATGGAGTAAAAAATGAGTCCAGACTACTAGGCCATATTAGGTACTCATGTACAATGAAACTAATGAACACTGAATAAAAATGAAGAAAGAGGGAAAACCACCAATTTCTTAAGTGTGCATGTGACTATCACACATTTTGACAAGGAGAGGGTGGACAACTTAATCTTGTTGCACTGTTCGACAAAGAAAGGCTATGACACTCTCTGTTACATGTATTTTTCTCACCAAAACTCTGATTTTCCTCTTCTCTGGCTTTTCTGGCTTGTTTCAAGAAGCATAGCTCTGATACCATGTCAATGTTTCATAGAAACATGCACAAGATATCTAGTTAAAGAAAATACAAAAAAATATTATCAAGAAAGGAAGAAAGAGTCAATATGGAATAATGAGAAAATATATTCACACTACTTCAATGAGCTGATCAATGAATGAATGATCGATACATAGATGATGATTGATATGATACAATGAATGAGTGGAATACACTCATATATAGAGTAGAACATTCCATAATTAATAAAATCAATCAAGCAGTTATCTTTCCTTAGGAATGCATGCATGCATAATAATGATGATCTAAAATAGAACTAGTTAGTTAACTCTCATTGAGCTAGTGTGTCGAAATTTCTCCAACACCCCAATGGCCACATTGAATAATCACTCTTTATTTTGTGGTTTTGTTCTTTTGAAATCTATTGACTGACAACTTTGGGATCTTCTCAAAAGTGAAGTGGTATCCTTTTATTACAAACGAGCCTCTCTTAACTTCGTGGAAACTATGATTTNTTTTTGAATTCCCTTGTGTGTAATGGAAGGCATATTCAATAGTTTCACAAAGGTATTTCTCATGTTCTTCAAACAATTTCTCCATCATGTGAATTTTTTACTTTATCATATTTTTTCATTTTTTTCACTCAACTTTGTCTGAAGGATTACTCACTTTTCTTATTTTGAAATATTTCCTTCAACAATCATGCACTATGTCTCTCAAATATTTTTTGTTCTAGCGACTAATGGCCATGATAAATTTGTTGGAGTTGCATCAAATAGGGTGGCCCCTACTATATGCATTTTTTACATTTAGATTCTTTCAACATTCTCTTTGCTTATTTTTGGAAGGCCTGGGATTTTATTTAGCAACGTGTCTTTTTGTTTAGTTGATTATTTGTTTTGGAGGTCATTTAATCATTTCTTTGCACTAAGATTTAATTTATTTATTTATTAAAGGTTATCAGTATGTGAGTGTGCAATGGAATTGTACCTTGAGTACAGGGTTGGAAATGTTGTACAACTATTTCTCAATTTTTAAATTTTTAAATTTTCTGCAATACTTGTTTCTTTTTTTTTTAGTTATTTGAATCTTCTTCAACAACAATTATGTCTTCTCCATATGACAAAATATTTCAAAGGTAAACAACGGAACTAGAAGTTTGGTAGTACTGGAAACAAAAATTAGCTAAAAGCCAATGGAAGAACCACTTTGGTATTCCCTAAAATGAACCAAAGAGTTCATTCATTTGAGCATCCATAGTAAAACAAGTGTTGCATGGAAACGTAGTCACTGTCGGGTTGGAATGGGAATAAATGCACATGGATGGGGGAATAAGTAGCAGAGGAAAATGGAAACTGCAGCGGACACATGGAAAGAAGCATGAAGTACAGGTGGTATCCATGCAGAAAATGACACGTGGATCCTAGAGAAATTGTGGCATTGAAACCATTTAGTTTTTGAAAGTATTTTCATTATAATTATATTGTGTTTACGCCAGACAGAGTATGATTTTCCATGTTTGAAATTTCCATTCCTACCTTGCATGTTTTATCTCTTCAATGTATTTATGAAATTCATTCATAATGATTTTTGTATACTTCCAATTGGTTAGAGTTATGTACAATTTTCATAGTCACTTCTTTAAATAGATCATCTAGCTTACGTGTCTCTATATGTGTTAGGATAAATAAAGTTATATGCGGTGGAAAAGAAACAAAAATAATTTTTTTTAAATCCTACTACGTTCTTATAGATGTGGTACTCCTCTATAAGTTTTTTGTGTGGCGTCGCAATGACTTAAAGCAATACAAAACGATAGAAAATGTTTTTTTTTTTGTTTTTGTTTTTTGAAATAAAGGTTCCTGGAAAATAGGACCAGGAATCACACACTTTAAACATTCAAATTAAATAAACACAATCTATTGACATTCAACATAGTTGAAGATAAAAATTTATGAGCACATAAAAATAAAAGAAGATGACCGACATGCATAAAGAGAACTAATTTTGCATTTCGGAAAAAATAGTTTTCTTTGAAATATATCAAAAAATAATATTGTATGTTACATATTCTTGGAAATTTAAATGTGTTTGTCATATATAATAGGATTGAAGATCTCGCGGACCATAAAATAAATAAGTACAAGAAATTGGACTGCAGAAAGAAGAAGTGGGTGATGGTAGAGAGAAATACCTGAAAAGAAGAAATTGTAAGTTATCGCTCTTTGGTTAAACATTTCTATTTAAAGAAGTGGAATAGCTGGATTGATAAACAAAGAAGGATGTAATTAGTATAGACTTACATTGATGGTATATATCTTCCCCTTTTATATTTGTTTGTTGATGGCTTTTTATTGTTGTCGTCGGCGGCTTCTGGAATCGTGCCAACTTTCTGTTTTCTTTTGTCGGTGAGCTTGTCAATTTCCCTTTGGATCCATTCTTCAATGTAGCCTCTCATGGGGGCCATGTTGATCTCATCCTATATTTTTATGTTGAAAAGATCCTTTTCTAATTCCCTTATATCAAAAGAAAGATTCCGCAGAGCCGAATCAATTTCTTCATTTTGTACCGAATAGTCTACTAGCCAGTTGTCCATGTCATTTTCACCATATTCAAGGATAATGTAAAAAATTTCTAAAGAAAACCCCCTAAAAATATCAACTTTTTCATTGTAGGCTTGCTTGGTTAAGGGCACGGAGTTGACGATTAAGTTGGGGTCTTGGACCTCGTTGGTACTTCCGACTAAGTCTATTCTAGTCAGATTTATGAACAATTCTCCTTTCTTTGATATGGTTTTTTCACATGATTGGACAATGAGATGCAGGTTCTTCACTTTCTCTTTCCAGCATGCATTTAATTGAGTAATACATTTTGGGGAGGGGAGATATTCTTGTCTCCTTATCATATTTTTCATGTTGCTGACATGGATGCCAAAAGGGATTACTGTCTCTATATAGAAACATTCTTCATTTTTTAAATCCGCCTACAAATGTTAGTGCAAAGCATGTGCCCTCGTTCCAAGGGAAGTCATACTTTGTTATGTTTTCTAGGCCTGAGTAATCAACTCCATTATTTTCTTGATATTCTTCTCCACATATCCTCTACATGATNCTTGGTTGCAGGGGTGGCAGGTATGGTTATTGCTAAAGGACTGGAAAGAAATGGGATACGAATCAAATATTCCTCCAATTCCTTGAGTCATACCTTCAGTCTGGCATTCTCGACCTCAATTCCTCTAATGGAATCATCAAGAGAATCTATGGATGATTGGTGAAGTCAGGATATTTGGGACAGATGCATTTTCCTAAGGTTAATCTCTGAATGAGATTTCCCTTTCTTATTTCTTACATCTCTCTTTTCAATAATTAAATTTTTAGACTCTCTGTTAAAAACAACACTTTGGAATACAAATGATTCATCATCGTCAAAAATTTCGGTCTCATCTATTTCCATTGGGGAACTATGGTGGATTGCATCCCCAAGATGATCAACAATGTAGAATACACTATCAATTCACTTTCATGTATTCACTTTCAATTTTGGGCTCTTTTTTTTCCCTACAACGTTTTTTCTCTTCTTCCTCACGGGAAGCTTGTGAGAACTATCAATTTTACCATGAGGAGGGTTCTTATCTCCTTCTCCATTTGAATAATTTTGGGTTGCTTTCTTACTGGGGTGGGTCATTGGAGCGATGCTTTGAGATGTCGTCCTCTTGGGAGTGGTAGCCACATATTGAAAACTCTTCTCACTGGGGCCTTTTCCTTGTTGTTTGTACAATTCGGTGATGATTTGTAATGTCTCTAGGTTGCGAGCATCAGAAGCAGGAATGTTGTCGTCATTGTCTCTGTCTTCATTCAGGTGTGTCTGTATAAAATAATTGTTGAAGCCCTCTTCTAGTAAATGTTCTAAAAAAATCCCATTAGGGTCGAACCCTCTTAGCCTTTCAACATATCTTAGGTTCAAGTTGTTGAAATGGCCTACGAATTCGTCAATTTTGTTGAAGTTCCTGAACACGAAATCCTTGATTTTCCAAGGCAGAGGAATGAACTTCTTTTTTCTTTTATCATGGAATAAATGCAACCAGTAGTTGTATTGTCTTGCTATTTTTGTAAAAAACATTATGTCCGTAATGTGAGATGGAAGGAAAACTAGATTTTCCTTGGAGCCAAAAATCAGTATTATACTGTAATTCTCTATTTGTTCAAGTGTCCCCTTCTTGTCCAAAATATTGGTTGTGTGGTCAGAAATTAGGGGAGCATCCTCTCCTAACAATAAATCTTTGAAAATTGATACAAAGTCATTAAAAACCTCATAAAAACAATGGGAGGCCTTATGTCTCCACAAGGCCCGGTACCAGAAGGTTACTAGGTTGAATTCACAGTTTACCTTCTTGGACATAGAGAGTTTTGGAAACAGACAGCAATGTGCTATCGCGAAAACCAAGTAGGATGACATATAAAATTTCTTCTCCTCTTTGAATCGTGACAATTGGGAATAGATTTCCATGGAAATTAGCTACCCCCAATCAAAAATGGCTTGTTCCTTGACTGTGAAATACAAAATATAAAGAATCATGCGAGAAATAATTGTTGTGGATTCTTGTCTCGTTATCCTTGTAAACAACCAGGAAATTTCCTGGAATGGATTTCTAAATGAACTAACCTGCAAGCTTGTGATATCTTCAGGAATTGTCATCGGGTCTTCCAGAAACTCAGACAAGAGGTCCAACCCATTATCATATTTTTTTTGGAACTACTTGCAATATTCTCCTATGAAGGTCAATTTTGGCTCCGAAAATATTAAAATCTCATGGAAGACCTGAGGTGACAGAGAAACAAGAGAGTGGTCCCGTAGTGGAATAATTCTTTGGCCTAAAATATATCTCTCAACGCACCAAGAGACCACCTCCTTACAATCAAAAACTTCAGGGACATGGCCTGCATGAGCAATTCTAGAGGTCCAAATTAATTCGTTTTGGGTGGAAGGGTATGAGTAGTAAGAGTATGCCCTAGACCACTAGAATTTTTGGTCCTCACGCCCAAAGATGTTCAATGTATCTCCACAGAACTGTTGTCAAGTTGGTGCCATAAGTTTATGATAACATCTGTTTTCTCTAGACAATTCTTGAAATGAATAGCTGGAGGGGATACTATAACCCTTCACAAATGTTGGTCCAATGTGTTTGAATGGGAGATCTCCTCAAACCTTTCGCTCATTAATGACAATATCTACGATTGTTGCATGACGATTTGTTAGAATTAAAGCTTAGTAATTGCATACTTAGAAGTGTGAAGGTGGAGGGTACGTCGAAGAGTAAGTAAGGATTGGAGGTTTCATGAACCCTCCAACACGACGACCCATGAAAGGCATTCCATGATGTTTGAAATGAACACTCGGAAGGGATAATATAAACCTCCACAAATCTTGGTTTAATGCATATTGATGGGAGATCTCCTCAAGCCGTTTTCTCATCAATGACAATATTTATGGTTCTTGCATGATGAGTTGTTAACATTAAATCTTAGTAATTGCATATTTATAAATAAGTGTGAAGGTGGTGGGGACGGGGAAGATAAATTAAGGAATGACTAAGTATGAAAAGCAGTCAGATGAGCTTCAAAATAGGGTTACAAGGGATACTCCAGAGAGGTGAGGGCTCGATGGTCAAATTGTGTGTCTCGAAAATTTTGATTGCAAAATGCATAAAAAGGAAGAGGGCATGATGGGGTATTCCAGTGGTCAGTTTGTATATCACGAAATTATAGGTGTTGTTTGCAGGGCACAGAACAATGGAAGTGGAATATTGATCCCGCATGTTTGAGAACCCGCAATAAAAAAAGTGTCTAAGTATGGAATAGGGAAACGGTCGGTTAGACTCATTTTCGCTAATATATTGAAATTTGTAATAGATATCCCATTACCTTGCAAGAACTTTTCTGCATGTTTCTGGACAAGTTGTGTAGGGATAGTCAGTGTGATAGTCTCCTCTAGGATTTTACTCATTAATGACAATATTTACGGTTGTTGCATGGTGATTTGTTAACATTAGACCTCAGTTATTGCATACTTGGAAAGAAGTGTGAAGGTGATGGGCACAAGAAACAACGATTAGGAATTGGATATTTCGTGAACCCGCCAACCTGACGATCCGCAAAAGAGATTCCAAGAAATGGCCAAGTATGGAAAGCGGATGGAAGGGCTTCAAAATAGGGTGACAAGGTTTCCCGAGGAGACGTGAGGACCCGACGGTCAAATTGTATGTCTCAAAACTTTTGAGTGCAAAATGTGTAACACGAAAGAGGAGATGATGTGGGAGTCTCGCAGTCAATTTGTATATCGCAGAAGTCTGTGTGATGTTTGTAGGTCACGGAACAATGGAAGTGAAATATAGAGCTCACCTGCCCGGGAATCTGTGATCGAAAAAGTGGCTAGGTATGGAATGGGGAAACAGTCGATCGAAGTCGTGATATAAAATCATGAGTGCAAATGTGAACCCATGAGTTCACAAACCCGCGTAGTTAGACATTTTCGGAAAAATGACTAAGTAAGCAGAAAGTGAAAGTAGAGGGGAAAAAGAAACGGGAATTTGGTTAATTATAGAAGAGGGAAAAGAAGGGCTAATATATTGAAATTTGTAAGAGATACCCCATTACCTGGAAAGATCTTTCCTGCATGTTTCTGGATAAGTTGTATAGGGATAGTCAGTGTGATTGTCTCCTCTAGCCTTTTGCTAATTAATGACAATATTTACGGTTACTTCATGATGAGTTGTTAGCATTAAACATCAGTTATTGCATACTTGGAAATAAGTTCAAAGGTGGTGGGAACAGGAAACAACAATTAGGAATCGAAGATTTCATGAACCCACCAACCTGACAATCTGCAAAAGAGATTCCAAGAAATGGCCAAGTATGGAAAGTGGTCGGACGGGCTTCAATGTATGGTGACAAGGGTTACCCAGGAGACGTGAGGCCCCAGTGGTCAAATTTTATATCTCGGAACTTTTGAGTGGAAAATGTGTAAGACGGAAGAGTGGATGATGTGGGAGTCTGGGAGTCAATTTATATATCGCGGAAGTCCGGGTGTTGTTTGTAGGTCACAAAACAATGGAAGTGTAATATAGAGCCCACATGCCTGGGAATCCGGATCAAAAAAGTGGCTAGGTATGGAATGGGGAAGTGGTCGGTTGAAATCGTGATAAAGCATGAGTGAAAATGTGAACCTATGAGTCTGCAAACCTGCGCAGTTAGACATTTCCAGAAAAATGACTAAGTAACCAGAAAGAGAAAGTAGGGCGGAAAAATAAAGGGGAATTTGGTTAAGTATAGAAGAGGAAAAATAAAGGGATAAAAGAGAATGGGAAAATAGAAAAGTAGAGGGCAATTTTTGTAAGTGAGAATTGGTCTCAAACAAGCCGCATTGTTGGAAAATCATCATTTTCTAGTCCAATATTTTATCCACCTACTCATTTTCTATTGTGCTTGTACCATTAAAAAGGGTGTGAGAAAATGTTTTGCTGAAGATTTGTTTTTATTGCAACTTGTGGGAGTAATTGTGTTCTCAAATATTATTTTAAGTATTAAACTTCTTGCATGATGAGTTGTTAGCATTAAAGCTTAACAATTACATATCTAGAAATAAACTTACTATACTGTCAACTTCACCATAAGTATCACATTGACGAACTTGAATTTTAATATTGTATTTGATTTGATAGCCCCATTTGACTTCAACTACCATATATCATATTTTTTTCAAAGTATTTGCGAAGAAGAAATTTGGTAATTTCATTAATACGGTAAAAGTGCTCAAATAGAGGCTAGGGGATGGACAACTAATAAATTTTTTCCTTTTGGAGTAAAGTAATCAAGGAAGAGAAAAGGAAATAAGAGATCGTTTGCTCAGCAAGGTTGATATGAAAATGAAACTTCCTGGGTAGGGCCCCAACCCTCGCATCTTGAATTAGTGTTGCTATGTTCTATCTGCATTACGAATAGAATTGAATGTTGGTTTGAAACTATCTGAAATTCATTTATGTTTCCATAGAAGCCTCATGTGATCGACCTAATGCATTTTCATATAATTGTTCTTTTGTTCCTGATATTACACTTAAGGTTTAAAAGAGTAATGTCAAGGCATCATAAATATAAAGTTGATTTTAAAGGTGCTTTTTCTTTTGTTACTTATATAAGATTTAATTCCCCAAATAAAAATAATAACAGAACATGACAGAGGCCATAAATTGTTGTCTGAGTCGATTAATAAAATCTGATGGAGTGGGGTAAACTTAAAAAACTGTTAAGCAAGGTAAGGCATCAATGCAAGATGAATCTGACTTTGTTTACAGTAGAAGAAAATAAAGCATGCATTCTCGAAAGGATATAAGATTCATCTATCCAAGTATCTCACAGGTCTTGTATCTACTTATAGAAAATACAGAGGAAAAATTGTTTTCTTAACAAAAAACCGATTTGATGTGATTACAATAGTAGTAGTACTATATTGTAAACACTCACTTATCAAAGAATGACATAAAAGAAACTAGAAATATTGAATACGAAGGGAAAACATAACTCAAACTGCACAAAATTTGGAATCTCTATCTGCACTTGTAAATATTCTCACAAAATGAGATTTTATTTCTATTACATTCGGCAAGAAGCAGCCTGTGTTCAATATTTGAAATATGTATTTATACCAAAGGTTCTCAACCCTAAGCGATTGGAATTCTCCTTATTTCTAAAATAGAAAAAATTACAAAATGTGAAATTTCAAAACGCTTCATTTGCATTTCCCTTGTCACTTCGCCATGCTGGCGGAGGAGTTTTTCCTTCATGTTATCTAGCTCAGAAACAAATGGTCTTCTCATCATGATCTGTACAAATTATGTGCACAGGTTATCTCATTGATTCTCGGAAGTGTTGCCTTTTTCTTGCTCAACATACTTAACACACATGCCCACGAATTGTACCACTAATCTGGAAGGCTCTGTTAAGTCATTTTCCTCAAAAAAATATAGTTTATTTTTTAAGTGAGGCAGTCTCTCTTCCATTCTCCTGTCTTCTGAAGCTATAGACTATAGCCACAGACTAGGCTTCACTAGCCACCTATATATCTGAGTAATATCAATATGTTTTAATTGTAAGATTTTAGCCCGAGCCTCTTCCATGTTTGTCTTGATATTAAGTTGATTCTTTTCTATATCAACTTGTCCTATGACTTTAGAGATATCATATTTCCCAAAGCCTAATAACTCTTTATTGAGTGAATGAAAAGCTTCTTCACAAGCCTTCTTTACTTCCTTATCCATTCTTTTTCTTTCATCTATGTTAGTCTCCCAGGTCTTCAGTATTATATCGCCTCTAGTTTTCTCCGAAGGAGGAAATCTGGAAACCATAGATAATCCTTCTCTTGTCGATGACACAACTACTTCTTGGAAAGTGGCCCGAGCAGCAATAGCCTCTCTCTCCTTTAAACAAATGTTATTTAAGGATTTCTCTACCACCCGAAAATGGTTTTGGACAGCTTCTACCTTAGTGAAAAGTCTTTGTTGTGTTGATCTGAGCTTCTCACACACCTCCAATGCATTCTCTTGGAAAAATATCATATCTACAGCCGTATTTTCAGTCAAGTTTATTCTGGCCTGTAGTTGTTTTACCAACTCTCCCTACTGAAAGGCCCATTGTCTACTCGCCTTTTCGTTCTTGTGCATTTCATTGAGACTGAATTTGAGCTGTTAGATTTCTTATGTATCACAGACTCTAATATGCTCAAAAATCTTATTCATCTCTCTCCTGACACTCTTTTCTATAGTCTTTACTTGATTTTTTAATTGGCTTATCAGCAAATCCTTCTGCCTCAATCGTTCTTTTAAGTTCCCAACTGAAAATTGGTTTGTCGTTGCAAAAGATCCCAGCGATCATGCCACCTCTGTAGAAAAGTCTTCCTCTTCCAAGGCTTGTCCATCAAATAGCATGCTGTGTCTTTTGACATTTTCACCCTCCCTCTGGTACATTTCTCTCTTTACCATGACTCTTCTTTTCTTGTTGAAAAATAAATTAGAAGGAGGCATCTCTTCAACCGAAACAGGTGTAATATCCTCTATGAACACTACCTCAGCACTCAGGTTGCCTCAGATGAATTATAAAGGTGTGATATACTGGATAGGGTTGACTATCTCGGTAGATGGTTGTTTCCCGATCGTATCGGTAGATGATTTTCCTGACATGGACAGTGGCCCTTTCTGAGTCAAAACCTTAGTCTTCTCCCAGCTTTATTGAGCATGTTGTTCACTAGAGTTATTTGTTTCTGAACTCTGGGCCTCCATTTCTTGTGTAGTTGGGGGTGTACTTATTTCTCCCTACAAGACCTTCGGAAGGCTATTTCTCATATGTCTTTGGAAACTATAGAATTCGACCAATTGGTCTGGAGCCAAAGTTTGAACTCGACTCAAAACTTCCCGATAGGATCTTGCTCCTCAGATATATCATCATGAGGAGAAACTTCATGTTCATATATTTTCAAATTGCAAGAGGCCATGTGATTTCCCACAATCTTTTGAGGATCATGTTTCTTCAATTCAATATTTACAAGCTTCATTTCTTCCAGGGTCGTGGCCTCTACTTTCGAATGGCCGGAATCTGAAAGTGAAAACATACCAATCTGCAAGGTAAAAGTAGGCCATACCTTTTTATGCAAGGCTTTGGGCTCTTCACTGACTGTGCCCAGTACATTTTGTCGCGCTACTTCTCTGCACACCAATTGGTCTGGTAGAAACTTGGGCAAGGCATGCGGAGGAACCGAGAAACCAAAAACCCTTATATAGGAAAAATGATCTTCAATATACCAGTCCGCTATCTTTCCCAGATTGACCATTATTCTGTCAGAAATCCTAGGAGGTGGGCACCCATATATGACGATATGCATTGGCACCACCACATAATTGCAGATTTCATAAAAGAAATATTTTTCTTTATCTTCCCACAATTTTGAATGATAAAAATGCATTGCTTCGAAATTGTTTGGAGTCCAGCTCCAACCCATCAAAGGAAAAGGTGTCATAAAACAAATGGCCTCCATAAGGTATGTCGACATGTAAAATGGGGCAGGTCGTCCTTTGGCTTTTAGCATTTGATATTCAGTGATTTCCTTGGCCAAACTGTCTGATAACATCTTGGCCCAATTGAATAAAAAACTCTCTGCAACTTCGTGCATGATTGGTACCCATGATAACAAGAAGTGGGCAGAGTTTTCCTTCCCGAAAATTCTATAGAGCATCATGACCACATACATCATATGAGCGTCTAATGATGTAGTGGCATATAGGACATGGGTGTCTTCTATGAATTTCTTGGGGTGTTCCCACCAATATTTCATCAAATTAGGGTAATTATTTATGCATTCAGGGCACTCTTCTTCCTCAAACATTTTTTAAGAAATTGGAATCATAACTGTGTTTGAATGTCGGGGACAATTTGTACATCACCTATACATGTTCTGGGCAGAAAGACCCAACAACATCTTTCTGTGCATTGTAGATGGTCCTAGTAGCGACATCAATGTTCTCCAAGGCCCATCCTATCATGTCATTATATGGCATGAGCCTGGTCGTGTGGCTATCTTATGCAGTGCTAATTGGGCTATGTATTTGAGATTTGTCTCCTGAGTCTCGATCGCTTCAACATCTGACTCTTCTGGACAGTTGTTCATCTCGTATTGTAGGATATCGCAGACCTACGTCCAAGTTTTTATGGTCTTCATAGCTCTCGTTGATGTGTCCGAGAGGACATCTATGTTTTGGCTTGAGCTCTCACCAGTGCCTTTAACCATCTTTCGCGGAGCCATGACAGTAGTAAACTAGGCACTTTGTTACCTATCACAGAAAATGCACAAGACATATTTTCTCACTAATCTTTCTCTGTGAAAACGCGAATGTAATTCAAGATGAAAAATCTTCTTCGCCTTAAGAACATGAATTTGTGTATACCTTCACGGACAATGTGTTTACTTCCCTTAATGAAAATATTTGGGTGAAGATATAGGATCTTATTTGAAATCATTTTCCCTAGATCGACTATTAATTTCATTAATGGTTAGTGTTTTGTGATTGGGAAAAGCATAGGCGAAATTTGAATTTACCCGAACCAAGACTCGACAAAAACTTAATATGAGATAAGAGTTCTTAATGCATTAATAAATCTCGTTTAACTTGTTAATTAATCGTGTTTAAATTTAAATCTTTTCGGTTTCTCGAACCTCAGGTTATCCTATATAAGTTCAAGATATGATCTCTGAAACGTGAAATCACGATGTGATTAATTAATTTTAATCATGTTTAACTTTTTTAATTAATCGTGATTAACCTCAAATATTTCGGGTTTTTAGATCTCGAGATATTGAAAGTTGCTCGAGGCAGGATCCCCGAAATGTGAAATCGCAATGTGATTAATTAATCATTAATATTTTAAATCCTTAATTAACACGACTCAATGCTTAAGATATCTCGGGAGTTTCAGTTTTGGAAATTAGGGATACGATAGATGGCGAAGACCCGATTCCCGAAATCGTGAAACTATTATTCGATTTTCTAATTGGGTTTTAGTTTCTTCTTAAGTATTCATCATTTCATTTGTTTGGTTAATTAACCTTATTTAAAGTTTCGACGTGTCATTTTCTGGAAGGATACGTCAGGGATTAGGGGGTATACATGTATTGTGACTAGGATTACTCAAACACTTTTCGGATATCGGGACTTTGGAGTTGCTAAATGTTGAAATGCATGCAGCGCAAAACTCTAAAACCCAAAATTTCAAATATAGTCTTTAGTGATTTGATTATTTAATGTGTAGGCGGATCCATAAATTTTAAGACATTAAGATTGTTTGATTAGATGGGAAACTTCATCAACGATGAGAAACAAATGCGCGTTGTTTTTATTTAAACAAGAATGAAATCTATTTAAAGTCCAAAGTTTAGAAATATATATATATATATATATATATATATATGTTCCAACATGTTCAATGCTCCATATTAGATCAAAGTACTTGATTCAATACAATATTTAAGAATTACGAGACTATCGAACCATGCAAACAAGAAGAGGTGTTAAATCTAGCAAAGAATCACCAACCAAGATTCTGGGGCAATTTTTTTAATAGTAAATCTATTAAAAAAATTGTGGGAAATATATATTTATCCATAGACATTGGATTGAGTTCTTTGCACTGAATCATTGAAAATATTTGTCATATATACAATTACAACAGCTACAAAAAAAAACATGCATACAATTATGTGTTGTTCATCTAGTGCGACAACATGCAGGAGCCATCGACAATCTCTTGAACATGCATACAAAACTGATTATCATGCTTTTTTAGGAACTCCTTGCAGTCTTCTCCTCAGAAGGTCAATGTTGTCTGCCGCAATTTCAATATCTTGTGGAAGATCTGAGGTGACAAAGAAACAAGAGAGTGGTTCCGCGGCGAAATAATTATTTGGCTTCAAACAGGTCAACAACACTCCTTCTCCTAACGTTGGCGACCTAGAGACATTTCAAAGCACCACTGAATTGTACAAATAACATGGAAAATGCCCTGGTGATAAGATCTTCCAATCCCCAACCACCACTGCCAAGAGTACGACATCCCATAGGATCTCTCCAATGGCTCACCCCAGTAAGAAAGAAACCTAGAATTATTCAAAAGCAGGAGGAGATAAGAACCCTCCTCACGGTAAAATTGATATTTATTACAATCTTCCTGTGAGGAAGAAGAGAAAAAATGTTGTAGGTAAAGCGGAATAGCCCGAAACTAAAAGTGAGGACACACCAAGAGACCACCTCCATACAGTCAAAGACTTTAGGGACACATCCTGCACAAGCAATTTGAGAGGTCCAAATTACTTCGTTCTAGGCGGAAGGGGACCAAGAGACCCCTTCCCTACATGCAAAGACTTCAAGGACACAACATGCATGAGGAACTCCAGAGGTCCATATTACTTCATTATGGGTGGAAGGGAATGAGTAGTAGGTGTCAGTATTTCATGGAAACCTGCACAAGAGACCTAGCTAAAGCATATCAATAAAATGAAGAGAGATACACAATGAAGAATGAGAATCAATGTATATTATGATCTTATCAATGAGTGAGTGATATTCATTCATATAGGAAATGACATTCTATAATTAAGAATGCATGCATAATAGTGATGGTCTAAGATTAGAAAGTCTAAAGTAGAACTAGTCAGTTAACTCCCACTGAACTAGTGTGCTGAAAATAGAAATTTCTCCAATACTCCCCTTGAACATCACTATGGAGTAAAAAATGAGTCATGGCTACTAGGACATATTAGGTACCCATGTACAATGCAACTAATGAACACTGAATAAAAGTGAGGAAAGAGGGAAAACCACGTCGGAACAAAACTCCCCCTCAAAAGATAATGTATCAAAAGAAGAAAATGATAGCTGCCAGGCAACTGTGCTATTCACAGCAAGACGATCCTGCAAACTCTGAAACTTGTTCTCACTGAAAGTCTTCATGAAGATGTATAAATATTTATGGATCTAATGAAGTCCTTTGGAAACCTATCTAGCCTTGTACCTCTTGATCCTGTGGACCCATATGCACCTGAAAATATTCCTTTCTGGTGGAAGTGGAACCATATGCGAAGTCTGATTCTTTAGGAGTGAGTCCTACTTCTTTTGCATGGTTGCTTGCCATAATGGATTTCCCACATCTTTATTGTAGGTAAGCGTATCAGTAGATTGAACCATATAACAATGCATGGTCATCGCAGGTTCTGAAGATGAAAGTACATGAGAAGGCTCCTCATGTTGATATTGAGTCCTCCTTGAATCCAATGGATTCCTTGCAAGGATACCTGCTTCCTGAAGTGTGGTCTGTGCCTTCTCAGGCATCTGCTGAAGCTTCGACGCTGGATTCTTATCTAGTTGTACTACCTTCTTATTTCCATGTACAAAATATGAGTGTATGGAATCATCTCTGATGTCTGAAACTGATGGAAGCACAAGAGTATATGCATGTTGCACTGGAGGTGCATGTAACATATTCTCCTTATGTGTAAGTAGAATAGAGGAGTCATTGTCGGAAAACTTAGTGAATTTATACAACCTTCACTTGTGATCCACCTCACCAATTGCAATAATGGAATTGTCATGCATGTCAATTATTGAAACTGAATATGATGTAAATTCAATATCTTTACCTTTCTGAGTGATCTGATAAACTGAGAGCAGATTCATGGAAAGATTTGGAACATGTAGAACATTCTAAAAACTTCCATTATGGAGTTCCACTCTCCCTTCTGCTACTAGTGCTATTGGAGTATCATCCCCCATGAGAATAGGGGGTCTTGAGCATGGACTCAAAGAAGAGAAAACTTCCTCTTTCACTACCATATGATGTGATGCGCCAAAATGTATAATCCATGAATCAGATGAGGAATTAATTGCAACCAGATCATGATGATTACCTTTCTTAGGAAAAGGATCTTCCTCCTTTTGCTTCTTGACTCCCTCTGGAATGATATTTCCAAGGTTGTTCTACTGAAGTGTATGTCCCATAAGATCGATCTGTTTCTTTATGCATGTGGATTCTTCATGATTCATTTTATTGCAATAAGTGCACTGCTTTCCCTTCTTCTTCTTCTTGGAATCTGAAGAGTCTTTGGAACCTGAAGAATCATTAAATGGTTTGGAATATCCCTCCTTCCCATTCTATTTGTATGACCCTTTTACATCATGCATGGTGAGTGCATGTGCTTTGGGATCTTTTATGAGGCTCGTCTGTATGAGTTTTGTCTAATCTTGTGTAAGAGACTCAATGAACTGAACCAACATAGGCATTTTCCAAGTTGTTCCAAAATGACATCTGCCAGAATGGAAATTGGAGACATATACAGCGTATTCTGGTCCTAGCTTGGCCAAGATTGTTAGAATAAGTTGTTTCTCTTGTGTAAACTTGTCAATACCACATTCACCCAAGATCAAAATCAAAGATTTAAATTTAGTAAAGAAATTTTGTATATTATCAAAACTTTTAGGGCCTAAGGTATTCAACTCTACCTCAAGCATATGACCTCGCATCTCATCCTACTTTCCAAATAGTCCTTCCAGGGTGGTCCAGATCTCATTTGGAGTCTTGCATGCAGCAACATGAAACCATAAATCAATGGATATTAACTTAAGAAGTAGTCATGTGGCCTCATCCTTACGGTTCACCCATCTCATCTTCTCAATCGTTGATGTAGGTTATGTTTATGTTGCCATCGCCAAATTATATAGTCATTTCCTTCTGAGTTAGAATTATGCCTTGGGCTTCCGATCAAAATAATTGTATGGTGTGAGGATTACCACCAAGTTTGAATGTTTAATATTTTTCCTATCCATCTCTCCCACTTTTTCTAAGAACCCCTAAAAATTTACTCTCAATATGCAAGTGAAAAATTAAGAAATCACGGTACAGAAAGGGCAGTTTAAGTGAAAATTCGTATCAGTTTCAGGAGATGATCTTCTGACTTGTTTTCTGAGAAAATGGTGAGGAATCTTGCCAAACGATTGAAAACCCACTTACAGAATGGGTCGATTTACTTATATTGAGAGTTGCTTCCTAAAAAAATTAATATTTTGGGAGCAATCACTGTAGAAAGGTACGACCACGGATTCGTATCAATTTTAGGGGGCTATCTTTTGGCTTACTTTCTGAGCAAACGGTGAGGAATCTCGCCAAACGGTTGAAAACCCACTTGTAGAATGGGTCGATTTACTTCCCACGTGTTTCATTTCGTAAAAAACTTAATATTTTAGGAGAAATCACTATAGAAAGGTACAACCACTGATTCATATCAGTTTAAGGAGGCTATCTTCTGGCTTACTTTATGAGCAAACGGTGAGGAATCTCGCCAAATGGTTGAAAACCCACTTGTAGAATGGGTCGATTTACTTCCTTAGTGAGTTGTTTCCTCAAACATTAATAGTTTTGGAGAAATCATTGTTGAAAGGTACGACCACGGATTTAGCTCGTCGAAACTCTGATTTTCCTTTTTCTTTGGCTTGTCTGGCTTTCTCCAAGTAGCGTAGCTCTGATACCATGTCAGTGTTTCATGGATACCTGCACAGGATACCTAGTTAAAGCATACACAAACAAAGATTATCAAGAAAATGAAGAGAGATACACAATGAAGAATGAGAATCAATGTATATTATGATCTTATCAATGAGTGAGTGATCTTTACTCATATAGGCAATGACATCCTATAATTAGGAATGCATGCATAATAGTGATGGTCTAATATTAGAAAGTCTAAAATAGAACTAGTCAGTTAACTCCCACTGAACTAGTGTTACTCCCACTGAACTAGTGTGTCGAAATTAGAAAATTCTCCAACAGCAGGAATATGCCTTACACCACTGGGAGTTCTAGTCCTCACCCCCTAAGATGTTAATTGTATATCCAGAGAACAGGAGAGTGGTCCCACAATTGAATAATTATTTGGCTTGAAATATATATATGGGCACACCAAGAGACCATTTCCTTACAGCCAAAGACTTCAAGGACACAAGTTGCACCAGGGACAAATCCAAACCCAATCCAAAAGCCTTAAAAAATGAAAGGAAAGGATACATCTCTGAGGGCGAGGACCACCATCTGATCCGAGAGACTCAAACTCTCCAACTGCAAAGAGGTTATTGCGTTCAACGTCGGTTTCTTTTCTAAAATACCTTCCTTTGGTCTTGTCAGGGTCGCCATCGTCGAGCCAGGAAGTGCCTCCTATTATGGTGGATTTCAATTTGGGAGAAGGAGTGGGAACATCGTCTACATTGCCATCATCCATCGTTGTATCATCATCCATCAGACCATATTCTTCCGGCTCGAAATCGACCACATCAACCTCTACACCGAACATCAACGCAGGGGGGGTTCCTTGGAATTATTTGGCTTGAAATATATCTCTTGGTGCACCAAGGGACCATGTCTTTCTTTGCTTCTGGGCAGAAGGAGATGATTAGTAAGAATATGCGTTGGACCACTAGAAGTTCTGGTCATTCTGCCTGAAGGTTTTTACTGTATATTAAGAGAATTGTTGTCGAACTGCTTCCATAAGTTAACGAGAATGTATGTTTGCTCCAGATGATGTTTGAAATGAACATTCAGAAGGGATAATATAACCCTCCACAAATATTGTTTTAATGCATATCAATGGGAGATCTCCTCGATCCTTTCGCTGATCAATCACAATTTCTATAGTTCCTGCATAATGAGTTGTTACCATTAAATCTTATTAATTTCATACTTAGAAAAAAGTGTGAAGGTGGTGGTGACGGCGAAGAGAGATTAAGGATTGGATATTTCGGGAAGCCTCCAACTAGACGAAGCGTGAAAGAGATTCCATGATGCTTGGAATGAACACTCGGAAGGGATAATACAACCCTCCACAAATCTTGGTTTAATTCGTATTAATGACAGATCTTCTCCAGTCTTTTGGACATTAATGACAATCTTAACGGTTCCTGCAGGATGAGATATTAGCATTAAATCTTAATAATTGCATATCTATAACAAAGTGTGAAGGTGGCGGGGATGGTGAAGAGCGATTAAGCATTGGACATTTCATGAACCTTCCAACCCACGAAAGACATTTCAAGAAATGACCAAGTATGGAAAGTGGTTGTTCAGGCTTCAAAACATGGTTACAAGTTATACTCAAGAGACGTGAGTGCCCGATGTTCAAATTGTATGTCTCCCAACTTTTGACTGCAAAATGTGTAACACTGAACATGGCATGATGATGAACTTTTGCGGTCAATTTGTATATCGCATAACTTCAAGTGTTGTTTGTAGGTCACGGAAAAATGGAAGTGCAATGTTGAGCAAGCCTGGTCAGGAATCGGTGATGGAAATAGTGGCCAAGTATGGGATGAGGAAGCAGTTGGTCAGAATCGTGATATAAAAGCATGAGACATATTCGGAAAAATGACTAAGTAACCAGAAAGGAAAAGTAAAGGGGAAAAAGAAAGAGGAATTTGGTTGTCAATTTGTAGATCGGGGAAGTCTAAGTGTTGTTTGCAAGTCGCGGAACAATGGAAACGCAATGTTGATCCTGCCTACCTGGGAACCCGCGATCCAAAAAGTTGTTGAATATGGAACAGGGAAGTAGTCGGTCAGACTCATGATATAAAAGAATCAATGGAAATATGAACACATGAATCTGCCAACCCGCACACCTAGACATTTTCCGAAAAATGACTAAGTAACCAAAAAGGGAAAGCATAGGGAAAAAAAAAAGGTGAGGTCTATTTTCAAAAGCGGGAATTGGTGTTAACAAAGCCCCATTGATGGTCTTAATAGTAACTATGAAGTTCATTAAACAGGTGAACATGCTCTTCAATCAAGGAACAAAGAAAGTGAGTCATGCTTATACTTTCGAGGATGTGTTTGCATAAGAGAAGCATCGAAAAGCCACAGGAAAATCAATTTTGGGATGTTCAAGTAAAATTATTGTATTGTCAACTTCAACGTAAGTATAACAATGACGAATTTGAATTTGAATTTTATGTGGTTGATATCATATTTCCATTGGAATTCACATAGCATATATTATTTTATTTCTAAATATTTCTAAAGATGAATTTTGGTAATTTCATCGATCAAGTAAAAGTGTTAAAATGAGATATATATTACATTTTCTTCATAGAGCTTACATTAAAAGGAAAAGCAGGTCTTGTATATTCTTTAAGATCGTAGAAAAATAGCTAAGATCCTGAATGTATCATCCAACCATAATTCATAAACCGGGCCATGAGAACCTTGAACTACAGCACAAAATCACATGAACAAAATTCTGCCAAACACAAGACATGACAAAACTAGTGAAGATTGGGTGTTGTATCCCATCTATAACCAAATCCCCAAATGGACACCAAGAAATTTTTCGATTACTATATTACCATGAAGCAAGATCACTGTGAACATTTTCTTCTGATAGTACTATGAACCAAGATCACGTTGACCTGACAATGTTCTAACATTACCAGTTCTCGAAAAGATTCCCAGCATTTAACTTAATGGAGTTTGATTTATTCATAGTTGGATACTTTGTATGAGGTTTGTCCTCATGCTTCTCATCATGGACTGAACAATCTTATACGCTTCCATTTCAATTTTCCATGGCACTGTAAAACTCTATTCATATCCTCATTGGGTATCACAGATAGATACACATGGGATTGTTTTGTTTCTTGCCAACGCTTGATATGATTTATTTTTTTGCTTCAGCCGATATGCAGTATGACATTGTCCTCATTTAACGTAAATTTGCTATGGATTTGAAAGTCGCGTAGCATGTAGACATTGTTTGCTTTTTTCTACATGTATACTTCATATGGAAATTCTTCTAACCTAGGAAGCACATCTTGTAATAGAGGTTTTCTAATTGTACAATGTAAAATTATGTTGTTGACACTTCAGATCGCAGCGTTGAGGCAATGTCTATATATATATAAGGGCATTTTTTATTTCATCGTATATAATCAATTGTACCATCATTTATGAAAGCAGAGATAGAAGCAGGAGAGTTTCATTTGGCACATATAGGCTCGAAGGGGGTCGAGTACGCATTCGCTGCAACCAAAACACCCTCAATCTGCGCACGTGAGCATAGTAGTTAATATATTGAATAATATAGCATACAACTGTACAAAAAAAAAGATGCAGAAAATTGGTCAATGCAATTTTTATGAGCAAAGTGTGGATGGAATTGTAGATGTATACGCACAACAGTTGTCAATCTAATTAGTTTCTTGATATCATGTACTATGTTTGTTCACAATTTTGTTACAAATGTTGCTTGGGTTGTGCGAAATATCATTTCTTTAACATATCTTTTCTTTATTATATTTTTGAAGAGAATAAGTGTAAATTTCCCTCTATGCAATTGTTGTTTCATTGAGGAAAACAAATTTGAGTAGGTGTCGAACAATTGCAGATGCAACATGGAACAGTGTAATAGTTGTGTAACATAACTGAGATATATGAACATGTGAAAGTAAAGGACAAAACTAGATATGGATAATGGTATATGTTGGCCCTTGGTTATGGAAGCAAGTGAATATCAAGGAAGAAAAGGGAGAATGTGAACTTAGCGGAAGACACAGTGACTGTTATGGGGTCAAAGTGAACAAAAGAGAAGAAATGATNATCAAGTGGAAAAATCCATCGTTGGATGCTTTGGAGCACCATGTGAGAAGAAAGGAAATACAGGCTGGCGAAGCCATGAAAATATGGGTCAAGTTGACCTAGGGTTTTAGACACCTAGGGTTTTCGTATCTAGGGTTTTGGACACCTAGGTTTTGACCTAAGGCTATCGGTGATCTATTGTAACGTATAAATAAAGGTCAAGAGGACCTAGGTTGGGTTGGTATCAAGATAGGTTGTCATTATTGCTATTGATCGATCTTATTGTTTTTGGGAGAGACTATTGTCGAGAGAGAGAGAGAAGTGTTGAGTGTGAGAGCCTTCTAGTATTGTAATATCTTCAACTGGGTGCGAAGATCAACCTTACAACTGGGTGTGCAGGGAGGGGAGAGGGAGAGACAAGAGAAAGAAGATCTGCTAGCTAAGAGTGCAGACAAGAACTGTATGCTTCTTCTTAATACATTATAAAGCACAGTTCTGTGGACGTATCCCTAGAGAGAGGGTGAACCACGTATATTTTGTGTTGTGTGTGATTGATATTCTGTCTTTGTCATTGATATATTGTGATTACATTACTGTTTTAGATATGATAAGTAGATGTACAGAATAGATCTAAGTTGATAAGTGATATATGAATGTTTTGTTTTTCTTGTGTTAGATCCACTTGATACTCCCTTTGGTTGTAGACACCTCTATCCTGCAACCCCCTCATCACTGCTTTGAGTGAGACTGCGTCTACTTTGCAGGTGTTACCAAAAACACCAGTAGTTAGGGCTTGTTGGTGCGCTCTTGGATATAAACCCTGGGTCTACCCATGTGCAAACAAATGGTTCCATTGCCAGGACTTGAATCTTTTTAATGGAATGTCAAGGTGGTTTCCATCAAAGACAGAGATTCAAATGTGGATAGAAGATCGAGAAAAGGACTTCACTGAATCCTAGAACACTAATATTAGCTTAGAATATTGGTTGGAGAAATATATTTTTACCGATATACACGAGATATTCTTTGGAGGGATCCATCAAGAGCTATAAGAGTGGCTAGCTAGATTAGCAGATACCTAGTTCGAGATCTGATCTAGACCCCCTGTGGTTTGGACGTTGGAGCTGATCAAGAAGGTCAAAAGAGTTGATAATGTCATATCATGAGTTGTAGATCATTGGTTTGATAGAACCATTGGAGGGTACATCACAGAGTTTGTTGTTGATAGAATAGAATCACACAGCCAAGCCGAGAGATATTTCTTTAAGGGACCCAGAGGGAAATTTCTGCATTTTCTGAAGTTGAGACTCAAGATGTTATTGCATGAGAAGAACATATTGAATATACAGTAGACTAGTTGGATCAAGAAAGGCTAATGTTCAAGAATTCAGACAGTGACAGCGACACAGAAGTTGGACATACACGCAGTGGGAGAGTGTTCAGAGAAGTTCACCTTGCGAACCTGTTCAAAAAGAACTATGGGGAGGAGGGTTTCTACAGTGAAGAAGAGGCAGATCTGACAGATGAAGAACATTCATAACCCGCTAGGGCAGAGGAAAGAGAATATGAAGAGCTTCTCCGAAGAGAACGTGAAACCTCATAAATGAGCAGACCATCGAATTAAGTATTATTATCCCTCCTTTTGATTCAGTAGTATTAAGAAACTAGAGTGATCCCAGCCACCAGAGTACCCAGAGAACTGTTAATATTAGTCCACCACATACTCAGTCAGGAACCCTAGAAAGATCTATGGAAGATGAGATGAGGCTTCCTATTTTTAGGGGAAATGGATCTGAAGATCCTGATCAGCATTGGTTCCTATGTGAAATCGTATGGAACATTAAGAATGTCACAGATGAAGCTATCAAAAGGACTCAGTTCAGTACAACTCTTAGAGATCGCGCATTGAGTTGGTACATGAAACTTGTTCAAGGACTTGCATAGCCTAAGCCATTGAATCAGATCAAGAACACGCTGATTGCAGAATTCAAGAAACCTAAGTCGGAGTCACAATGTATTACAGAACTGAAGGAGATAAAGCAGAAGGTAGTTGAACCTGTTTGGGAATTCGACTAGAGATTCAAGACCTTAATAGGTCAATGGACTTTTCAGATCCCATATGAACAGAACAAAGAATGGTTCATTTCTTCCCTTCTACCACACATCAGAATTCCCCTGATGCAATAGAAGATTGCTTCACAGTCTGAGGCATTGGATATCTCCATGAAGTTAGAATCATCCCCTATGGGATAATCCAACTCAGGTATGAGCCAAATATCGATTCAGCTAACTAATTTGTCTCTACAGATTGAAGATATGAAGAAAGACAAAGGAAAAAATAAAAGAGAAGACATCTGGTGTGTCAAATGTAGATCAAAAGGCCGTGACAAGGAACACTATCCCCTATTCAATGAATACTTGGATTCTGGAGCTCCAAGCCCCTTGAAACAAGTCACCTTACCTTGGTGAGAAGTATGCAGAAATAGACATTGCACTGGTGAGTGCTACTACATGCAAAAGCATGTTCAGACACCTACAAATTTGAACTGCACATTATGTAAGTCTGTAGGACATGATGATAGAGATTGTAGGGATTACGATCTCATGCATGAAAGGTTGAGAGACATATATAAGATTCAAGGTGAAGTACAACAAGAAGATAATACTACGTAGTATAACTCTCTTGGGAGAGGAAACTTCAATCCTCGCGGTGGATTCAGAGGAAGAGGATGAGGAGGAGGAATGGGTCGAGGCCAAGGACAGATCATCTGTTATAACTGCGCACAACCAGGACACCTTGCAAGGGATTTCCAGAACCCTTGTACTACTTGCAGCTACTGCAGCTTGTTTGAACATGTTATAGAAGATTTCCCTATGTTTCTAGCTAAGCTTCAGGAGAGATGAGGACCTCAGCAGAACCCGCAAGTGCAACTGATATATGCTAAACCTCACGGAGAAGACCCTAGAGTCGATGTTATAACCAGAGGAGGCATTGTTATAGGAGATGATAGAATGACCCAAGGGAAGATTACAAAAGACTCAGGAATCAGGAAAGCTACAGAGAAGACCCAAACTTTTTGTGCAAATAAAGATAGACAAATATTTGAGGAAGAAATACTATAGTTCAGAGGAGACCAAGGTTCTTCATCAAAGACAAGACCAGAAGTAAGAGAATATGGAATTCCTCTGGCATTTGATCAGTCTGCTTGGACAAAAGAAATAAAAGAGGTAAGAAAGCTCATGGAATTTTTATATACCTGTCTTAAGTTGGTTCAGGACGAAAGCGTTGTACAAGAATTACAAAATCTAATCAGACAATATGAGATAGGAAAGATAGACCTCTTACTAAATAGGGCAGTACACCAAATTGGTCAGAAGAGAAGGAAAAATAATGAATTACATTTGAATGCTCAAACAGGAGAGTATGAGATAGACTATGTGGTCCTCGACTTAGGGTCAGAGATCAATGTCATGACGAAGAAAACCTGGGCACTAATGGGAAAATCGAAGTTGATTTATTCCCCTATCAAGATTAGGATGGCTAATCAGCAAGCTATAATCCCCTGTGGTAGATTAGAACATGTCCCTGTGGACATTGATGGAGTGAGAACATTTGCAGATTTTGAGCTAATTGAGATTGTTGATGACAACTGTCCTTACCCCACGCTGTTAGGAATTGATTGGGCTTTCAATAATTCCACTGTGGTTGATTTAAAGAAAAGACGTATGACTTTTGAAAAAGATGGTCTTAGGTTCATCACACCTTTAGATCCAGATTAAGGCCAGTGTTACACAGAACCTATAAGAGAAGAAAACCACGCATATGCACTGGAAAACATATACAAATTAATAGGCAGACAACAAGACTACATTAATCCCACAGTCGATGGAAACTTAAGCTAGCGAAGTGACAACGCATGTTCATCAAACTCAGAAGAAGCACTGGACAACTGGAAGAATAAGATGTATGAAGTATCTACAAGAATATGTTCTATATTAACCAGGGA
>JASDQU010242507.1:67089-78526 GCA_032191745.1 Picea mariana | reverse complement strand
TAGGTGAAGGGATCGTCAGACGCAGTCGTCGTATCTGACGCACCCACACACACACACATGCAAAGAATATAACACATACCCAACATTATCTACAAGAGTCCGAGCATCATCAACAAGAGGACTCCAGGCCTCCCCTTCTACTGCTCGTGTCATTCCATCCTGATCTACCGATGAGAAACAAACCAAGCACATGGATGACATCGCAAATGCTAAGCTTATCCCATGCATTCTACCTACTTAATTACCACCTCTCAGTTGTTCCATCAACCGTGAGAGTGTACCTCAAGACTTCGAGTACACTTTGATCACCAGGTACCTTCTTAAAGGATTGCACGCAGTTCATGTTGACTAGGATAAGATCGCAGCACTGAAATTTAGTGATTTTAACCTTGGAGATCACAAAGTTTACAACATGTTAGCCCCGCATAAGTACTTAACTAGGACCAAAGGCAAGAATTATAGGATTGTCCTGCAGTCATGGAACCAGAATCTCGTGTAGTCCACACTGCTTAATGTAATGAAGATAACACACTTCAACAGACACCAAGAAGTCAACGCATGAGTCAAGTTTCTGCTATCCTTCTACCATGGAGGATACTTATGATTGGACTGCCGCATCACTGTGGATCCGACCTTGATCAATCAGATCATAGGAATTAGTATGGAAAGCCCTGACCCACATGATTTTTACCCTGGAAAGACCTCAGATTGATCACTAGCATAGAGAATAAAATAAACTTATGGCGATGTCGAGAAAGGCACGCGAGGCTACAAGGTAGCCTCTATCCAGAGTGGTGCAGTGCGCCTTTCCTGTCAGTTGATCGCGGGCAAGCTAGTTCGCAAGAATAGACCAACACAAGTGACTGGATTCATAGTTGAACTTGCAAGGAAGTGCACCGAGGGACTACAGATGAACTGGGCACAGTACCTTGTAAACTAGCTACAACTTGATTGCAGAGAAGCGCAAGACCAAGGGTATGAGTTCCACTTTAGTTGGTTGCTCATACTAATCGATTTCATCACCTAAGAGCTACCAAAAGGTGCCACATTTTCGGAGATCAAACCCTTTGAACCACTGGACGTGAAGTTCTGTACAATGTGGTACTCCAACGACATGAACAAGCAATGGAAATACAATGTCGTCTTCCACGCCTATTACAACCAATTGAAGAATTAAATCCAGTCTACAATGCACCTCACCCCAAACACACTTCATAGGTTTAGACCTTTGATAAAATTCATCATGAACCACCACTTCACATATATCACAGCGTGCGCCGATGAGCACAAAAAATAGCTCCAGTCATACTACAAGTTGACAGAAGAAGACTTGGAGCAGATTACCAAGGAATGGTCGTTAGACCTCCTTGTTGCAGTGGACCCTACAGAAATGTCCGATGTGGATAGTTCCTAAGCTATGCCAGATATACCTGGACCGAGGAAGACTAAGAAGGATAATGAATTTCAATATGTCCATAGCACATCCACAAAGACTACTTCGATCTCATCTGCGCAAGGAGGTGATGGTGAAGAACTAGGTGGCACATAAGTTGAGAAAAACAAAGGCGAGGTTACTCCACCTAGAGAGGAGGAGGATCCCTCTAGGAAAAGGAATATTATGCCACCAAATCCCTCATCCTGAAAGAAAACTAAGTCCACCTAGACTACATTTAAGACTACCCTCACACCGAACGACTTCGAATTCTTAATTGTTGCGCTGAATGATGCTTCACTAGAGATCGTTGAAAATCAAGAAACGAAGAAGGAGGAGGTATTCAACTGAATCAAGGGTGAACTTAAAGAAGTGCAACAGGCACTCCAGTCCAACCGAGCAGTTTCTACTGCACACTTGACAATGGGAACAGCAGGAATAGGCAATGAGCCCACCCAATTACACCAGATCACCGATAAATTCGAAGCTCGCCTTCGACAAGCTCAAGAAGACACAACGCAAGCCACCCAGGATTTGACACAAGTACAAAGCGCACTTATAGAACAATAGAGTAAGGAAGAATAGGAAAATATAGCCCTGCAAGCGAAATGGGATGAGGAAAAAGCACAGTTATAGCAGATCAAGGACTAGTTGCTAGCAGAGCAACTTGAAGTATAGAAAAGGGTTCACAAAGCACTTAGCTCTGTTATGGTCATAGAAGTGAAGATTGAAGAACATGTCCCACAACAGGTGGCACAACTTGAATAAGTAATCCAGCAACTTTAGCAGCACATCGCAGATCTGGAACTTCATACCATGTCTAAGACTCCTCAAGAAATAAGAGACCTAAGGGAGGCAAATGCCCGTAGCATAGTTGGCTGATTAAAAACCTTTGCCTTGGAATGAAAGCAGATGAGCACTAGAAGCGCCCAGACTTATGAAAACCTCACAGAGAATCCATATTTGTAGGCAATGGAGGCACAGCTTCAAGAAGAAAAGCATCACGCAGATACGCTATAGACGCAGCTAAAGGCCCTGACCCCAGTTGAAAGAATGAAGATATTTCTAGAACAATGCACCACCCAACAACAGGTACACATGCTTCAAAGTAAAGTGATGTAAGTCTCCCAACAACTTCAACCAATCCAAGAAAAGGCATGCCAACTATTCACTGAAGTTGAAAGCCAAGGAGTTGAGCTTGAACAGGTTTTCATCACCATAGAACAATGCCTGAAAGGGCCAACAAATGATGCAGTGATCTAGGATTTCACTGAGCAAAAGGTTGTCGCACTGCAGTCGGTCAAAGTATCTCGAGCCAAGCTCGAGGCATTTGAGGCAGAATTGATCGGACCTGAGTGACTCAGGATGAGTCACAGGTGAGTGTTGGGGGCATGTTGACCCTTGACCAAGTTTTGAGGAACACTTGGTCATATTTGATCATTTTGGACTTCAACAACTTGTCAAAGATGGAGCGCCAGGTGAAGCAAAGATCACAGGATCTCGATCCACTTTTGGGCCCTTTTAGGGTTTTGGGTTAATGTAATGGGAAAGGGATGTCGGCCGGTGGGTTTACCCACGCTTAGGCCCACTTTTGTAATGTATAAATAGAAGGATAGGAAATAAGTAGTAGATATGATTGCTTAGTGCAATTGGTAGTGCATCTATGTGATGTTGAATAAGTTCTCTATGCGAACTGTGTAAGGCTTGCAAGGCTAAGTGCAAGTTACTGAGAGGTTCCCATAGAAAGCTAAGTGTTGTAGGATCTAGAGAGTTGCGCAGATCTTCTGTCCTATGCGAAGAAGGGTTTTGGAGGCTTTGTATTTGTAACAGATTGAAGACGATAATAAAGAAGAATATCTTGTGGGCGTATCCCCGAGGTGGGGGTGAACCACCTAAATCTGTGTGTGATGCTCTGTGCTTTGATTTAATGTGTTTTTCTTATGCTATGTGCTTTGATATATCCACTTATGCTCTGTGCTTCTTAGATATATATGATTGTTAGATCTGATGTGTATGAGGATGCCTAGTGCTGATCTACTGGATTTGATCTAGGTTAATGTGGTTAAGTATTGAAATACTGTAGATGTGAGTGTACATTGCGATGTTGTGTGCTATATGCAAAGTAGAATAAGGGTTGAATATTGACGAATGATCAATGCTAAGTTCTCTGTAAAGGATATAATCATAGATATGTTTCCCATCTAAGGTTGCAGACACATGAGTCTTGCAACCACCCCTGCCTCTACCTCGAGTGAGAATTTAATTGCTTTGCAGGTGTTGTCGAAAGGGTTGGTAGTTAGGGCTTTGTTGGTGCGCTCATGAGCATTGAACCCTGGGTCTGCCCCTGTGCCAACAAAAATACAATAGCAAGAAATATCACTTGATAAATTGGTTTACAATTTGAACACCATGTGAGAAGGGAGGCCTAGAAATTAGAGACCCAACTTTGATGAATCAAACCAAGGGAGCTAAGATACTTTGGATATTTCTCTCAATTCTCACCTCTTGGTGGAAGAAAATCGTTAGGAAAAAATATATGTGACAAGAGCTATGGATAACTCTTGACTCTCCTCTACCAAACTCAACTAGCTCTCTTATTTGGAGACTTTGTAAAACTACCACTTCAACACTTTAGGGTCATCTCTCTTGAGTTCCATGTAATGATTGTAACATTAGAAAATAGGATGACAAGATTCCATGCCTCACTCCTTTAATTCAAAACCCATCATTAGAAGGAGAAGATTATTGGTTAGTAGATCAAGGATTCTACACCCTTTTTTATCTTTCCACTTGGGATGGTCAACCCAGTGGACATTGGACTGGTTGGAAAATGTTATCCCTTCTAGTCGATATAAGGTAGGAACTATAAAAGGTTTATTCACTTTTTTGAGGGGTGGCCCCTCTCAATATTTTGGTTTTGGAATTTAGAGGATGGGGCCCAAGAGGATAACCATACTTAGTTAGTCAAGGCTACCTACTTCACTTGGCCTATCAAGAATCACCCCCTCAATCAAAAAATTAGGCTAAGATTTGGAAGTGAGATTATCTCCCTATAATAACAAAATTTTCTTGGGTTCTAGCACACAACAAAATTGGAAAACTAAAAATCTTGAAAGGCATGGGATATAGGATCCTAGCTATTGTTCTCTCTATTTTTTGGTGGAAAATTCAACTGTGCCACATCTCTTTTAAGAGTGTGAAATCATGTTGCAGGTATGACACTTCACATTTGTAGATTTGAGGAAAGGGATTTTGATGCCTCAATACTGGAAGAAAAATGTTCATGTCTTGGAAAGCATGGTATCCTTGCAGCTTAATGCATAAGTTCTTATTGAAAAGGGTCTCCATGGAAATACTGAAATATTTTTCATAGAAAATATGTCTAGCTAGAAGCAAGGTCATATTCAAGTAGGACTAGGTCAAGGCAAGATTTTTTTTTGAAGCAAGGTAGGAGTATTTTAGATGAGATAATATGCTCCAATGGGGTGGGATTCAACCCTTTTCTCAACCCAGGAATAAGATAAAAAAAACTAGCATCGATATTTATTACCAATTCATGCCTCTCCACCTAAAGTTTTGGTAGTTTTTTCTGTAGCATGTCAAGAGATGGAAACTTAGATTGAGCATTGTTGATCTACAAAAACGGAAGGTGGAAAGATGCCAACATATTTTATTTTATGATTGTTCTTCAAAAGGTAATCCAAGGGTTGGTAGTGTTGTCGAGGGGAAGGGAGGTGTTGTCTTTGACCCTGAAGGAAATCAAGTAATTAAGTTTGCATGGGGCATTGTTGTCACTTCTAATATTGATGTAGAAGCATTAACTTTACTCCAATATATTTTATTATTGTCTTAGATGGGAATGCAAAGAGTCACAATAGTGGGGGAATTCAACAATTCTTATTAGGTATCTCTAGATCTATTGTCTCTGAATTAGATTTCACTTATGTCTCTAGTTCATGGGATTCTTCAAAAATTGTAGGGTTTTGAATGGAACCAAGTTATGTGTGGATAAAATATTTTGGAAGATTCAGAAGATAATTGAGGAGTGTGTTTGGAGGAAGGCATTCAAGTATTAAATTGGGTCCTCCACATGCCCCCTCCTATAGATATAACTCTAATCCTATGATGCCATTTTAATAAAACACTTAGTGTGGCATGCATCTACAATGGGACAAGGTCATATTATGGCATAAATTTTCCAATCCATACCATCATATGCAAGCCCCAATTTTATATGGCATATGATGGTGAACAAGAAAATCGCATTTGGGTTAATGCCTGCGTATACTTGTGAACAAGGGATATGATGGTCTCTCTCAAAATTTTCAATCTCATTGTGAATAGTTTGTCTTGGAATTGTTATAGCCCCAATCCATATACCAAATGTTGCTTCCAGTCTCACAATGATCTGGATCTCGGGGACTTAGATATGGATGGCTTGAATACCAAGAGAGGAGGAGATTAGACGCTCCAATCTTGCATGAAAATAAGCATGTAAAAAAACATGTAAATGAAGTATTTGGGAGGTGAGGGTCAAAGAGGAGCCTCACCTCTAAAACAAATTACTAGTAAATCACTCAAATCTAATTAATCTCACAATGAACAATAGAAAATATGAAAGAAGCCAAAATAAGTAACTTGATATTATGAGAAGGCTTCCTAGGTCTTTATATAGCATTACAAAATGGTCCATTGGAAAAATTCAAGAAGAGCTCATTAAATGAGTCTCTATTATTAGTATAATAGATCTAACTACCCAACTAACAAAGTAGTGGAAAATAAAACCCAATACAATAATGTAAAGAGTTCATTAAATGATTCTCTATTATTATAAAAATAGATCTAACTACCCAACTAACTAAGCAATGGAAAATAAAACCCAATACAATAATGGAGGGGTAGGACTCTTTTTGGCCCATTTGAGAAACTTGTTAGCCCAATTAATTAATGAGGAGGTGGGCATCTACATGGGAAATCTCTTAGATTTATAGCTTTATGACTTTTGCATCCGAATTTAGACCATATACCCCCTAAAATATGGATCATTCCTCGCCCATTAGAAAATGATGGTCCCCATCATTTCACCCATGCTACAAAGAGACCCATGAGTACAATGTTCTAATTCCCAGTGAAGGGAAGAGTTTTGTGTGGTTGACCCATAATCGTTTACATTAATAAAAATGGAAAAATCATGACTTTTGAGGCTTTGAATATTCTTATACAAATTTATTCATAACTTTTGCTACAAGTGATGAAATTCAATTCTGTTAAAGACCCATTTGAGCTACTGAATAGATATTTCCATCGATATATAGAAATTGTTCTGAGGTGGCCCATGGAGTGAGAAAAACTAGGCCGAAGTTGAAGGGTGTGCGGCCACACTGGTTACAAACATGTGTTGCTTCAAACAAATATATCTCATAAACCAGAAAATGAAATGAAATTCCACGAAATACCCATTTTATTTATTGAAGAGATATTTCTAGCCATATGTGGAACTCCTTATTTATTTTCCTGAGAAGGGACAAAAATACCATTGAATATGGTGGTATGCATGGCCTCCTCGGGTCAAATACATGTTGATATTCAATCGATGGTATCTCTCAAACCAGGAAGCCAAATGATATTCTAAGAAATACCCATTTGCAAAATTGAAGTGATTTTTCTAGCCATATGTGGAACTCCTTCTGTAGTTTCTGGAGCAAGGATAAAAAGACCATTGAATATGGTGGTACGTACTGTCTCCTTGGGTCAAATACATGTTGAGATTCAATCAATGTTATCTTTCAAACCAGGAATCCAAATGATATTCCGCGAAATACCCATTTGATATCTTGAAAATATATTTCCAATGAGATATGGTAGAGCCTCTGAAATGTTGTGTAGAGGTCACAACACCTCTTTGAAGTTGGTTTAGTGGAGAGGGCCACAAAGGATTTCAGGGGTTTGTAGAGTAGCATGGGATGTTGTAGAGGTTGTGGAACCTCCGTGGGCAGCATGGACACCCTGGAAATTTGTTGAAAATGTTGTAGATCAATAGATGTAGTGGATCCATGTATAGATGTAGTGAATCCATGTATGGATGTAGTGAATCTATGTATGGTTCTCCTTGTAATGGTGAATGAAGATCTGAGGGTAAAAAAACAATCCTTGTAGTACATGTGGACCAATTGTGATGCTTATAGTGTATGGCCCAGAAAATGGATTCTGATAGTACCAAAAGGAGGTTGGTGATTGTTGCAAATGTTTGAACCTGCATCATGCTTCAAACCCTTGTTCTGATGGAGAGCATACCCACTTTGATACCACTGATCCAGATCTCAAGGGATGAGATCTGGATGGCTTGAATGCCGAGAGAGGAGGAGATTAGACGTGCAAATCTTGCATGAAAAGTAGCATGGAAAAAAACATGTAAATAAATTAATCAGGAGGTGAGGCTCAAAGAGGAGCCTCACCTCTAAAACTAATTACTAGTAAATCACTCAGAGCTAATTAATCTCACAATGAACAATAGAAAATATGAGAGAAGCCAAAATGAGTGTAATACCCATGCTCCCCCCAACTTGTAATTAATCATTAATTATGATTACCATCCTATGGCATGTGAACAATGTAAATATATTATTGTTTATATTGGCAATAACTGACTGTGGGGGTGAATCCTTGAAGTATTGGCCATGATATCACTAGAGGAAAGAGTGAGGAAACTATAGAGAGGACTCATTATGTCAAAATGACCCAAATTCTCTTTGTTGAAATAATAAGCCTCATCATGATCCTAAGGAAAAATCATTTAATGAAAGAAGGACTGGTGGTTAAACAATCAACTACCCCCATGAATGGAAGCATGGAGAGTCTGGCTGAGAAGACAAAAAACTATCAGCCCAAAGTACCACAGAGTGTAGTTTTCCTGTAGGCCCAGATTGACCTGAGTTCCTTATGACCGAAGGAACATGACAGGTCGAGAACCTCCTTGGGGGAAAAAGGAGAGGGTGTGTAAGAGAAGTAGGATACCATTCAAAAAGAGGAAGAGTGCATGAGGCTTTCTATATGAGAAGAAGAACTGAAGGATTAAGTTGTTATGGGTAAAGGGAGAGAACAAGAGAAAAGATCTATGAGAGTTTGCAGAAAATATGACCTGAGCAGAAGGTCGTGAGCTTGATGCTGAGGGAGCATATGATAAACCTTGCAGAGGCTATGACAGAGAAAGAAACTCTAAGAAACTGCAAAATTTCACTAGTGATATCATGGCTTGGCACGGGGGTGGCCAAAGCGCTAAGAACGAATTCTTCTAAGCCTACGGTTGGGTGGAAAGGCGAACACCCACAGTCATTTGGTTAGTGATTGACTGTAATAGATAATTATTTCATATTCCTTGTTTACTATAATTGATATAAGATGTTGGATGTATGTGTCTATGACTGGAATTTGCATTGCATGATTAATATTAGTAATGATTATTGTTCTTTTGTAAACCCCTGCATTTGAATGGTTTATGTTTGTCTCTGCTTAGTAGCAATAGAACTATTAGAAATGGGTATTCAAATGAAATTAGGAATAAGATTATGGTTTATGTGATGGATGGAAAATCCTTAAGGGAATTTTCACAAGGATTGATTTTTTAATGTAAGGGTCACGACAGACTCACTAGAATGTTTCAGTCTCGTTGATCCCTTGAAAAAATGTTTCTCTATTTTAGAACTTAAGTTCTATGAATGGAAGTCACTTCCTTTGAACCAGTTATCCAAGAGACCATGGGCTCATGCCCACGGCCTTAACCAAATCATGACTAAGATTTGAGTGTGCAACCCTGAAACTTGTCATAGGAATCTTATGACCAGGACCTTGGATCCCTTCGCTAGGTACGAAAGGATCTAATATATTTTCGCTTCAAAATTCAGGGAGTTCATAGCTTAGGGATGTTATGACTTTACAACCTTGGAAACCAATTGAAGGAAACTTGTTGGTGTGATTACTGATGAGGTTGACCGAAATCTGGCGGTTTCCTTAACCATGACCATGGAATCTATCCCATCATTAAACCTTGACCCACTTCCTGGTCGCGAAGTGATGAGAACCGTAGATCTAAGGACATTTAGGATCTTCCCTCACTGTTGGATCTACGTCATGGTTAGTCCGGCGTTGACCACTCTGGGTCAAAAAGGAGTGTTAAGTGGGTGGAACCCCCAAATGATGAACTCGTGAAACAACACTTGGTCTAATTGGGCTCACGAAAGAGTCAAGTGATTATTTTTTTTCTTTCTTAGAAAACTTTAAGGGAGAGGGCACACTTCCCTACCCTATCTAGCAGAGCATGATTCAAACACAGGCCTCGATGGGTTGGAGAATATTCATTAGACTAGTTTACCAAGGCTAAGATGAGCCTGTTGAGAGTATTACTTCCATATGGAAATTGTCTACATAAGTTCATTGAGGAGAAGGATGCAGATTAAAATTCGGTTTGGATTTTACCCAACGAGATTGAATCATGCTAGACTGTGGCTGAAGAAGCCTATCATTTCTTTTGGAGAAATGATAGCCAGTCCTACAAAAGTGGGATTATGTTGAGGAGCATTAATAATAAAACTTGGATGAAAATGGCATAAACCTGTTTTAAGGAGTACTTGAGTCCAGAAGGAAAATGGACTGAATAGGTGGAAAGAATTTCCTAAGAAGTGGGCTTATGAAGCCTATGTTAATTAAAAGTGTTGATTAAATGAAGGATTTGGAATTGGGAGAACAATCCTCCATGTCTAGAGGCCTTATTGGAGTAGGTGAGATCAACCTACTTGAGCTGTTATAACTGAAAAACTTCCTATTGGGGTAATCCCTCTTTGTAAAATAAAAGAAGTCATGAGGATTGGGAATGAACCTCATGGAAGAAGTGAAATGACATGAGCAAGTTCAAAAACTCATGGTTGTGGTAAGAGAAGTGTTGGAGCACTTCTAGATGACCAATGGGTCAGATTGACATATAGAGGTGGATGGTATCCATATAAGGTATGACTTGATATGCTCAACTAGTGGTGAGAGGGAATATAGAAAATGATTCCCTTGATAAAAACATATGTTAACCAAAAATGGTTTGAGGCATGAAATATAAGCTTGATAAGTTGTCTTGTTTCCTTGGGAACTATTGGAGTTTCTTAGATAATATTTATGGGTTGTTGAATAATTTTATAATACTAGAGGAAATAACACTTTCTTGTTGCTTGTTGTCATATGGGAAGAGGGACATTGTTATGACTATGTCTGTTAAACTTTCCATTTGGATATCATGTACATGACTACAAGCTCTCAACTAAGAGGGAATCCTAGTGTGGGCTGTCTTTGTGAGACTTGTTATGATAATGGAAGTAGGATCCTTGGGAGAAGGATCTGAAAGTTTGATATGTCCATGTGTATGAATTACATGGAAAGGGGGCAAGCAATGAGCTTGCATGATGAATGTTTAGATGTGTTTATTTATGCATGAGTGCATGGATTTAATGCATCGTAAGGTTGCTTGATATAAGGACTGGTATTAACACCGGATAGATATGAATGAATGATGTTAAACATGCAAAGGATGCTATGTTTTCATGATAAGAGGCACCATGATTATCCCTTTGATGATCACATGAGAACGATTGTGAACAATCATGAGTTGAATGATTTTAAAGTAAAGATGTATGTGAGTTGTGAAATATACCTATTGTACCTACACATAGGCTTATGATTATGCATGTGGTTAAGTACATCATGGATGTATGTTAACAAAACAAGAAATATGTATGGATAAATAAGTTAGATGCATAGCAAAGATGCATGTTTATATTCCTTATGGAATATTTGGTAAACAATTGAAGCTAACTCAAGGTTGAGGCCATAAAAAATAGTAATGGATATGCAATAAGGAAGTTTCATGGCGAAGGAGTTTCCTGGGGAGGAACTGTGTGAAAACTCTGTCAGGAGAACATAGTCACAACCTTAATGACTACTAAGAATTGGGCAGTGGGCTACAAG
>JASDQU010242507.1:52204-67039 GCA_032191745.1 Picea mariana | reverse complement strand
AATATTGGATTACATTATAAAACAAAATGTATGAGTGGAAGATTAACAAATGAATGTTGACCATTCTGATAAATGAATGGTAAAGTGAAGAATGCACAGGTTCATGATTCATTGCGAACAAAATGTTTGTTGTTGTAGCATGTTGAATTACCAAGAAGGTTGAGGTGAACCTAACTAAGACTAATCAAGGAAAAGAGCATGGAGATCACAATAATAAGTATATTTCATAAGCAAAGAAGGAGAAAAAGAGGAACACTTTTCTCACCCTGAAAACTATGAATTGTTTAACAGAGTTGTAAGACTTAGAAGAACAGTTGTGGGAACAAGTACAACTGGAAAAAGGGAAAATGAATAAATAATCATATTTAAATGAATAAGCTTGGTCAAACCGTGTTAAATAAAGGCAGTTAGGCCCTGGAAAATAACTCAGTTGGACTAAAAGTCTAGGGCTGTGTGGGATTTGAACGAGGGGATATTTCCTTGACTCCTTTCTTGTTGTTTATTGTATTTCTCTGGTATGGGAGACCAATTTAATGATGAAGGTAAATGTTTTGATACCTTAATGATGATGGTTGTATGATTGTAAAAACAATTGAGGATTTTTTTTGTTTCACTCATGAAAACATTAAGGATAATGTGATGAAGTGCATAAAGATATGCTAGGACATATCTAAAAATGTTTTATTGATTGCAATGCTATGATACATGCATTTTTATTTTTACATGACGACTAATATAATTGTGATATATGTCATGTGTAGAAAGAAAGTGAAATTGTTGGGAAATACAATTACCAATGGTATAAAACCTCAAGAAGAGGATTAATGCGAGAGGGCCACTGTTGAAATATTTTTTAGGGGACTTTGGGAGCCCCATGAAGCACTACTGATGAGGTAAAAATAAGGGGAAAAAAAGGGGTGCTAGCAGCTAGAATATGTATAAAAATTTCCATGTCTGTATGGCATAAGGTATGAAGGGATTTGGTAAGAACCCATTCTGAAAGGATTTCATTATCTTACTGATAGGAAAATAATTTTGAGTGGCTATTGTATGTCATTGCTACCAAAGCAGGGTAAGATTCAAGAAAGAAGAATCTAAACTGTAAAGAGAGGAAGCCTATGCCAGTCAAGGATGAGTTATAACCCTTGCAAGAAAATGCATGAGCAAAGAGTACCATGGGTACAATGACCAATCTAGGGAGACTGGGAATAAAGGTGCTCATAGTTATCACATTGCATGGAATGCATTGAGGAAATGCATATTGCATAGGACGGAAGACACTAGATTGCCCACTAAGGAAGGAGGACCTTCCAATACTCTACTTGAATTGTAGAGGTGTTAAAGAAAAGATAATTTGGGTGTCCATGAGTGTTATCCCCCTGGTTACTAATGAAGGAGAGATACTTGGGTGCATTCAAGAGAAACTTTTAGTTTCATATGTACTGATTTGGGATCGTGATCAACCTGTAGCAGGTAGCATAGTCTTGTTGTAAGAGTGAAGGAGAATGATTAAACCTTATGGTGAATAGGTTGGCTAAGCTCCAACGCACCATGACAAGGTTCTTTCCATAAGTGTGGGAAACTTAAATCCAGTGTAAGGGAACATTGGGTATGAATGTAGCCATGAATATTGACACATGGATTACAGTCATTTCACAATTAAAATTGCATTAGCAAAATTTAGTGTGTTGAAAAGATGCATACATAAATAATGATATTTTCTTTTTCCTTCTACCCTTGAATAGATGAAAATGACTTGCATTGTTAGTATGCATAGTTTTGAAAATATAATGTGCATGAAAAATAACAATTTGTTTGGTGGAGTAATGTTGAAATTGCAAGAAGAAAAGGGTTTTGGATATGCCAGTGTTGTAATCCCATAAGGAAGACCAATTAACTGCTAAGAAAAACTATTATGGGAAGGAAAGTCCCATAGTTGTGATTCTAGTTCCTGTGCATAACAAATCTAAAAATAAATGTGGAATTTGGAAATTTGTGAGTGACAGATTTGCAAGAAAATTCTGAATTTGAAATTGATGATATTATCTCATAATTTCTGTATACCTGTGATACAGGTGAGGTGAAAAATATATGTCTAGGAAGTACAGGTGAAGGTTGTTAAGCTAGAAAGAATGAAAAAGGATACTGTTGAGATAGGAGAACCCTGTGGTAAGACATGATTGCCCTAGAATATGTTGTGTTGTGGTAAAACAAGATGGAGGGATGCCTCGACATAGCAATTCTAAGGGGTGCCTTGACTATAAGGCTCAATGATGTTTTTAGAACTATTCATGTGCAAGAAATCCTTGGCAATACAAGATGGATCGCCTGAGGGACTGTATAGCAGAGAAGGGGATGCCTGAGCCTGGGCTTGGAGGGTGAGTTGCCACAAGGAAGAGGAGACGTTGATAATTCTCATAAACTATTGATTGGGATCATGCACACAATGGGTATGTCCAGGCAAAAAAATAGTGAGCCAAGATAACAAGACAACCATGTGGATGCAAATCCACAAACTGC
Organism: Picea mariana; assembly: GCA_032191745.1. Taxonomy (NCBI): domain Eukaryota; kingdom Viridiplantae; phylum Streptophyta; class Pinopsida; order Pinales; family Pinaceae; genus Picea; species Picea mariana. The sequence continues at coordinate 64,519 of JASDQU010242507.1, read as the reverse complement.
AGAGATATGTATTGTGTTAGATTATGAAATTTTCCTCTTGAATTTTGAACAACAGTAAGATGTTTTCGCATGAAATTGTGATTAATATGCTTGTTGTCCAAAATTATTGAAGGCAGGTGATGAAGGCCAAGGGTCTAGAAAGGACCTAAAAAAGAAAGAGGATCAAGATTTCTGAAGTAGCTGAATGTCAAAGGCATGACAGGTGTTATCGAGAAAGAACACCAAGGACAATGTTCCTTTTTAAGGGGGAGGGGATTGTAATACCCTAGTTTCCCCCAACTTGTAATTAATCATTAATTATGATTACCATGTTATGGCATGTGAACAATGTAAATGTATTATTGTTTATATTTCCAATAGCTAACTATGAGGGTGAATCCTTGAAGTACCGACCATGATATCACTAGAGGAAATAGTGAGGAAACTGTAGAGAGGGTTCAATGTGTCAAAATGACCCAAATTATCTTTGTTGAAATAATAAGCCTCATCCTGATCCTAAGGAAAAATCAGTTAATGAAAGGACTGGTGGTTGAACAATCAAATACCCCCATGAATGGAAGCATGGAGAGTCTAGCTAAGGAGACAAAAAACTGTTAGCCCGAAGTACCACAGAGTGCAGTTCTCTTGCAGACCCAGACTGACCCAAGTTCCTTCTGATATAAGGAACAAAATAGGTCCAGCACCTCCCTGGGGGAAAAAGGAGAGGGCGTGCAAGAGAAGTAGAATACCATTTCGAAAGAGGAAGAGTGTGTGAATCTCTCAAGCTGAGAAGAAGAATTGAAGTATTAAGTTGTTCTAGTTAAAGGGAGAGAACAAGAGAAAGGATCTCTAAGAGTTTGTAGAAAACATGACTTGAGTAGAAGGTCGTGAGATTGATGCTGAGGGAGCATCTAATAAACCTTGAGGCTATGACAGAGAAAGAACCTCTAAGAAACTACAAAAGTTCCCTAGTGATATCATGGCTTGGCACGAGGGTGGCTAGAGCGCTAAGAATGAATTCCTCTGAGCCTATGGTTGGGTGGAAAGGTGAACACCCACAGTCGGTTGGTCAGTGATTGACTGTAATAGATAAGTATTTCATATACCCTGTGTACTAGAATTGAAATGAGTGGTTAAATGTCTGTGTCTATGACTGAAATTTTCATTGCATGATTAATATTAGTAATGCTTATTTTTCTTCTATGAACCTCTGCATTTGAATGGTTTGTGTTTTCCTCTGCTTAGAAGCAAGAGAACTATTAGACATGGATCTTCAAATAAAATTAGGAATATGATTATGGTTTCTATGCTGGTTGGAAAATCCTTAAGGGAATTTTCCCAAGGATTGATTTTGTAATGTAAGGGTCGGGGCAGACTTCGTTGGAATGTTTCAGTCCCGTTGATCCCTCGAAAATACCTTTCCCTGTTTTAGAAATTAAGTTCTATGAATGAAAGGCGCCTCCTTCGAACTAGTCGTCCAAGCGACCACGGGCTCATGCCCATGACCTTAACCAAATCATGGCTAAGAGTTGAGTGTGCAACCCTGAGACATGTCAGAGGAATTATATGTCTAGGACCTTGGAACCCTTCGCTAGGTACGAAAGGAGCTAATCTATTTTGGCTTCGAAACTCTGAGAGTTCAGAGCTCCGAGATGCTATGACTTTACAACCTTCGAAACCAATCGAAGGCAACCTGCTAGTGTGGTTACCGGTGAGGTTGACTGACATCTAGCAGTTTCCTTAACCATGACCATGGGATATGTCCCATCGTTAAACCCTGACCCACTTCCTGGTCATGAAGTGATGAGAACTGTAGATCCGAGTACATTCAGGATCTTCCCTAACCATTGGATCTACGTCGTGGTTAGTCCAACGTTGACCACTCTGGGTGAAAAGGAGTGTTAAGCGGGTGGAACCCCCAAACGTCAAACTTGTGAAGTGATGAGAACCGTAGATCTGGGGACACTTCAAGATCTCCCATGACCATTGTATCTACATCGCAGTTAGTCTGGATTTGACCACTCCGAGTGGAAAGGTGTGTTAAGCGGGTGGAACCCTCGAACACCAAACTCGCGAAGTGATAAGGATCGTAGATCCATGGATGCACCAGGATACCTCCTGACCTTGGGATCTAGACCATGTTCATGCCGACGCTGACCACTCCAGGAGTAAAGAGGAATTACACAGCGGATCCCCTGAAAATCGAATTCGTGAAGCAATGGAGGGTGTAGATTTATGGATCTACGTGGACCCATCTCGACCGTGGAGTTTGAAATTCAGAGCTCCATGATATTTCGTAGGTAGGAGAAGATAGAGACTCCTAGAGGCTATCAGTTCATAGGGATGTGGCATGATGACGTCACCTAGGGTGACGTGGACCCATGTTCGACATGCCACGTGTCATCTGGATTCGTGATTTTTACATACCTTATATGCCAATTGGAACATGACACATGTCACCCATTGATGGTGCCACATTTCATCTCTACCCCTTGCCACATGTCAACCCTGGGTATATTCTTGCATGGCCTAATATCCGGTGGAATACCCGAGGCACTGGAATTTCGAAACTTTGAGAAATTTGGGGTGTTGGGATGTTGGGGTTACTTCGGCCACAGGCCCAAATCCACTTGTCTTTGCCTCTACGTTTAATGTGTCACCATGTGTAAGTGTGGACCCTTCGAGAGTCTGGGAATTTGGAACTTCGAAGGTTTGGAGTGGTGTGATTGGATGAGTCGAAATGGGTCGAAGGCCGGATTTACTTTCCCACTCCTGTAGGCTATCAGACAATTTAAATATAATTAATTAAATGAAAAGGGACCCTCTCCAGGACTTCGACATTTGAAAGAATTGGGTTCCTAAGTACATGAGGAGTAATTTCACCGAATTTTGAAGACTTGGGTGGTAATTAATATTAATGAATCCAAGTGCCTTGTAGATTTTGGTAGAGAGTGGGATTTCGTTGTCTTAATGGTTAATTAACCTAGTAGACTTATAAGAGCTAGACAAATGTCAACTCTGGGTTGGAAGAGTCTTTGTATACTATGATTATGTGTAGTGACGGGTGATAGGGAGCGACATGGCTGTAAAGGACTCCATTTAATGAAGGCTTAAAGAACCTTGAAGGGCCATAACTTGCAATCCCAAGCTCGTATTTGAGAGTGGTAGCAATCGTTGGGAATCTCTTGCCGAGCAGAAGGTGAAATAGGTCTCAGGAAGAGGATTCAAGATGATTGAGAAAAACAAAATTTTGATGCACCATCCCTTAAAACGGTACTTAAGGGGTCAGGTGTGTTACAATGAGTAACTTGATATTATGAGAAGGCTTGCTAGGCCTTTATATAGAATTACAAAATGGTCCATTGGACAAAGTCAAAAAGAGCTCATTAAACGAGTCTTTATTATTAGTATAATATATCTAACTACCCAGCTAACTAAGTAGTGGAAAACAAAACCCAATACAATAATGTAAATATCTCATTAAATGAGTCTCTATTATTATAATAATAGATCTAATTACCCAACTAACTAAGTAATAGAAAATAAAACCCAATACAATAATGGAGAGGTGAGACTCTCTTTGAACCATATGGGAAACATGTTAGCCCAATTAATTAATGAGGAGGTGGGCATATACATGAGAAATCTATTAGCTTTATAGCTTTATGACTTTTTCATCCAAGTTTAGACCATATACCCCCTAAAATTTGGGGTAGTTTCCCCTCCTCTCTTGTCGATGAATTCTATAAATTTTTCTTGTGTATTTTCCATGGTAGTTCTGGTATTCGATTTGTGGGAGGTTGGTACAATGGTTTCTCTTGTTATGGCATGGAATGTTGTTGTCAGTGCATGTTCTAGTCCCTTTATATTGATTTATCCTCTATGTGTCTTTATGTTGCTTTGGTTCCTCTATTAAAATGACACATAATCATTTCCATAAGGGTTTGTGTGTTATGTGTGAGATGGAAGTGCTACAATGAAACCTCAAGTGGTGATAAAAAGAAATAACAAAGGCACAACACAATACAATTAATTTGACTATCAGTTGGAATCACTTGAAGGATGAGTTTTCCTAGTGCATCTTGAAGGAAAATGAGCTCAGGAATAACTACTCAATTGATGCAGCAAGAATCATAGTAGAGCTTCATGTATGGGAGAATAAAAAATATGTTTTCATGAGTATTTATAAACAGAAGCAATTGGAGCTTAGTTTTCATATATAGACTTTTTGAAAGTGGGTTTTTTGGTTATTCACCCTTCTTGGGCTTCCCATGGAAGAAAATTAAATCTATGAGTTAGTGGGTACTAGTTCTATGGGTGGTTTTTCACAAGGTGGTCATTTGATGACCATAGTTCAAAAATGGGAACCTTAACAACCTTCAACATATGAAATTAATAAAAAATCAAGTGTCCATATACCTACAACTATTGCAAAGAAGGAGATGCTATGAGTGGAGGATGATTGAACTAATATAGCATTTTACAAAGAGAAAATGCAGTATGGGCCCAATTATTAGTATTTTCTGTTTTTGTTACTAAATGTTTTGTTGTTTAGTGTTTTTATTATTTTAGTTTGTAAGGTAGAACACCTTGCCATCATATAATAGGTATTTTTATAAAGGATAGTTGTCTCCTTTTTATGATTCAAATAGTTAGTTCTTACACATATGGTTATAGCCTGCTTTTCAAATTTTATATTACACAATTGTATAGTTCAACTGTCGAATTTTATGATACAAAAATATACCCATTATTGTGAAAAAATAATGGTATTTTGGACTTGAATAAAACACAAATAGATGCAAATTCTAAGATAGTATTAAATCGAATGGAAATTTTTTTACAAGAGCTATAAGGACCTATATGTTGTCCCCATAAAAAGTAAAAAAATTCTTATGGTTAAAACATTTTTAATGGTATGTTATTGGGTATGATGGAAATGTGTAATTTCTTCCATGTTCCACATGGAGTTGACACATAGTATATATGTATGTGTAATAAACCATTGTATATCTATCTTAATTCTAGATCTATCATATGTTGAGAGAGATCAAAACTTGAGAAAAGGTTAAAACCTCTAAAATTTGATCTCCTTGATAAATCCAAAATTAAGATAAATATACTTTAGTTATAATAATATTTATATATGTTTTACTATAACGTTTTTATAACAAGGGAGAATGGTCATGACTAACAACAAAGAAATTGATTTCTTATAATGACAAGAGACTATGCCTATTGTTGTTAGATATAACCATTCTAAGGTTGCTTTGCAAGTAGTATTTAGTTTATCATGTTTTACCTTCCGATAGTAAGGTTGACCACTCTAGGGAGGTTTGCAGTAACTCCATGTATTTTGTTAGTCCTTGGTCAACCTCGAAGCAAGAAACATCCCAACCTTCATCACTAACCTTAACGGGCCGGTCTTAACCATCCCTAAGAAAATTGTGCCCCTTGGAAAACTTTCTTGACATCAAAGTGCCAAACTTAAGTAAGAAGAGATTTACTTTTATTTTTATTTTTTTAATAAATTTTATAAGGACATAAAAATAGAGAAGATGTATAAAATTTAAAATGAACGAAAAAGAAGGTTTAAAATTTAAAACAAAAAAATATTAGTAAAGAAAAAGAGAAAATGACTAGTTCATAGAAGAATTGGAAAAGAAAGATGAAGAAATGAATAGGTTGCATAAGTATAATCAAGATCTTCTTGATGATGTTAAGAAAATGAAAAGCATTTACAAAAGTACAAATGAAAGAAGGATGAAGAGACTATCAAAATAGTTGAAGAGAATACTTCCAAGATAATTGAAAAGTAAATTTCTATGATGGTTAAAGGAAGCACCAAGTATGAAAGACGTTAAATCAAAAATCCAATATAGAATTCAAGGATGAAAGAAGTTGATGGATAACATCAACCTTAAACAACAAAATGAGAAGGAAGAAAAGATACAACAAGGTTGCCATTATTTGAATAAGTTGAACTCAAAAATCAAAATGTCAAAGTAAATTATGATGAAATTATCTATAAAAAAAGAAGCATAGAAGATTAAACACAAAGGATAAAGGACATTCATTGTATGAAAAAAGGATATTGAGCACAAAGGGGTGGAATATGAAGTCCAACTTGACCAAGATATTAGACATGCAATACAAGGTACATACGTACGTCCTCATTATCAAGGAAGAAGATTCCATGATCAATTTTATTCATGGAACATAACATCAAAGAACCATTAATTTATGAGATATTATCACAGACCAACAACTGCAACTAAATAGAGAAGTTATAGCAACATTGCATGAAATTAAAGGAGAGCAAACCACTTGACAACAAGTTATGGATCAAGAACAAAAAACTTGAATTTGAATGGATGGATAGTCATCAATGACAATGAAAGAGCATGAATATAAGGAAATCCTATTATTTGGTTTCATCATATGTAAAACCCTTAGTTACAAATTTTTGAGGGAAAAAATTTTTGAAGGACGATAATATGTTATAAATCTATGGAGGGAATAAATGGGGTTAAATGTGTGTGTTATAAGGGTCTATTGAGTCCTCAACACATTGTTAAAATTTTCAATTTTTGGGTACCACTTTTCCTTTTAATCATTTTGTGCCTTATTCTTTTGGCTTTACATAGGTTTCATATTTGTCCATTTTTAAGTGTATGCATTTTTTCCTTTGTTTTCTTTGCAGTTAAAATCTCAAGAAAATCCAAAAAATCTCATGTTTTACATCGGGGGAAAAAAGCAAAAGAAAGAATTGAAAAAAGAGCAAAATCGCAACCTTCTCCAAAAAGTGTCAATGAACTCATTGGGGGTCAGACCAAAAAGAATGAGTCAACAAACCTAGTGTCTGATGCCAAAGAGAGTCTAAAATAAGTGTCGATGATCGTGATCAAGGGAAAGTCATGTGCATTTAGAAGTGGAACAAATTCCTCTGATTGTCGATAAACCATCGATCATTTGCTAAATGTGTTAGAGTTTTAAGGAGTCAAAGGGTTCCATCGATTGTCGATGAGTCATCGACGTTGACAATAATATTATGGTTTTTGAAATAGTCAATATATTTTTCTAATCATCGATGGACCATCGACGTCGAAAAATATCCATGTGAGTCAAGCACAAAAGAAGTAGAGTTCTCTCGATGTCGATGAACTGTGAGAAGCAAGAGATCAATATTAGTCATGCGATCATGAATGAAGACAAATATTGACCATTGAAACTTTTTGTGTAATTTGTGTCCACTTTGATGGTCATACATGGTCCACAACACCATCCACATCACCTACCACATTGGCCTACCACATTGCCAACTGTACACTAGCACATCACCATACGCACTTTTTTTTCCATGTCAGCATGACATGTCACATTTCCACTTCATCATACGGGTCCACATCATCATGGTACGAATGTCTTCGTTGCTCATCAATGTTTAGTATTTTTCATTTTTTTTTTTGTGACATGGATATTCGTCGATGCGATGAACTCATCGAGCATCGACAAGATTACCAAGCCTTACAATTCCCACACAAAACTCGTTCTACCAACCACCAATGCCAATGAAACAAATTTTCATGGCATAAATATTAGTCATCCAATCACAAGCAAGAACAGATACTGACTGTTGATCCTCCCATGTGAACTGTGCTAAAAAATGACACCTTTTTCCCGAGCGCAAAAAATGTTCTAAAAAGTCATTGATGAGAGAAGAATTTTTTTTTCTATTTTTGCGATACATTTTGATCATGAACTCCATTTGAGGCATTCTTTATATTGTTGGAAAGGTATCACCGAGATGTACAACTTTGTACTTATAAGTTTTTCGTTATTATGTATTATTAGTTTATTGTTTTTTAAATAAAGCTACGACATGTAAAATTCTTACGATATTTTTGTGATAAATTTTGATTCTGATCCCCATTTTGAGAATTCCTTATATTGTTTGAAAGGTATCATCAAAATCTAAAACTTTTTTTTTATAAGTTTTGATTGGTTTGGTAAAGTTTGTTTCAGGTTTTCAAAATAAAGGAAATTAGACTTAGGGAAGTGACTTGAATATTTCATTTTAATATCAATAAATTGTTTTATCTGATAAATTTGTTACGAACAATTTTTTTTTATTCCTAATATACATTTGTTATGATCCAGGGGGGAATCATATAACACGGAGAGAAGAATTTCAATGTTGCATGCTACAAATTGGTAGTTTTCCATCAATTGACAAACACAAGCATGAGAATTGAGTTGGAAGAATTGTTGTATGGGTGCATGACCATTCCAATTTTAGAAGTGAATGGTTACTAAATATTGAATAACAACTCAACTAGAGTTCATTATGCCTTAAAAAATAAAAAATAAATTAAAGATGCATGCATGAGGTTGCTAAAGAAAGAACAACATGTTGAATTATTTAACCAAGGAAAAATTTATGACGTTGAGCATGCATGGATTGAAGTCAGGTAGTTAATTGGAGATGGCGCTAAATGAATGGATTTTTTCATGGACGATTTATCAAGACTTTTGTTCATTGAAGATGCAAATTACATGAGTAGATTGCATGACTTTTTATAAAGTCAATTTTAGTTTTATTCCATAATTAAAATTAGTTTTATCTTATAAATAAAGATATCGATCTCTAAGAAAAGGATCCTTGATCTGTGGAACTATTTCAATATCTTTTCAATCAATGGGGGGATTTCAATAGGATTGTAAATGAAGGATTATTTTGATACCGAATTTAGAAACTCTTTGGAATCAAGGCATTCTAGTTTGCTGAATTTTTAAGTGTTTATTCATTATTGTCGATTATTCTACAATTGATTAAATATTATAGGCATCTAGTAATAATTTCAATATTGTTACACTATCTTAGTTGGTTCAATGAATTGTTGGATACTTTCGGTAAACTATTATTTGATTTATTAGTTAATCTTCTTTTTAGGTCATCTAGGATATTGTGGAATTATTTATGAATAGCTAACAATTAAATTTTACCTCTTTTTGTTGTTAATTAGTTATTGTTTTTTGGATACCATCTGATGAGTAATATATTCTTAGTGGAATGATTTCTTCTAGAATATAAAGTCTTATATAGTTTTCATTGATTGTTTCCATATGTTATCCTCAACATAGCTTTCTCCAAAATCCTTAGTTTATTTATTTTCTGTAGTAAATAGACTTAAAACACAAAAAAATAAAAAGAACAAAATCATATAACTTTTAAATCACATAACTCTGGATTGCATCAGAGTTATTTGATGCACCAAGATTTGATGGTACTGATCCAACTGACACATTATTGGCACAAATGGAGGAAGCGTTCCTAGAGGAATGAAGGGTATAGGCCATGGATTCATTCATCAGAGGAACATATGCATGTTGGTGGGTGACAAGTTGCAGTATTCTATATCATCATATATAGATAACATTGTCATGTACATCTAGCTCAACCTTCCCCTATGTCCAATGTAATATAATTTTTTAAAATTTTATTATACATACGTCGGACCTTCGATGTATGTCTATTCATTCTCAACAGGACATGTAGCTCTTATGTGTCTCCACTCAAATAGACATTGTGAACCATGGCGTTGTGCATCTGAAGAATCCATCGCACCATATCGTTGGATTGTTGACGAACTACACATTTTAGAGCATCGCCACACCGACATAGGTCGTCAACCCTAAAGTCACAATTTCAATGGCATCCACATCATATTTCCGATGGTACTTATGAGTGCCTATGTCACAACAACGATGACCAATGTCGATAAAAGGACGATGACTTACCTGGTGGCAGTTTCTTTGGAAATTCCACGTGGCAGACATAAGCATCTCAATACCGACATTTAAATTATAGTCGGCAGTACGATGATGATTTTCGACAAACATTTATTTCGTAAAATCTCTCCACCAGATGCCACATGGCATCTTTGTACGTCGAATATGCGATATATTGTGGCACCGTCGAGAGTGCAACAGAAGGGGTTCGACTAATAGCTAGAAATTGGGTTTGTCGAAAGCTAGACAGACGTCTGTTGGATGGGTGTTGCAACGACATTGGAAAATGAGCCAAATGTACTAGTGCATCCACACACAAATGAACACAAGATATATCATGGGAAACCCAATACAAAATAAAACCTGGATAGAAGGTGAGGCCTATGCTCTACTCTCTTTTCTTCCGTTATGGAAATGCAAATACAAAGAAAGAGGCACTCACTGTGGAGTTGCCTTTGACATTATGGCCTGTATGGATGCTACAAAATATTCTCCTACTCTATTATAATCTCAAAATACCACTCCTAGCTGCTATGCTCCACTATGGAACAAGTACAATGCTAAAGAACATAACCCTTTCTCTTCCTAGTGTCTCGATATTTTACATAGCCCAATAGTCGTCTAGGGTTAGTATTTTTTGCATCCTCAACCCTAAATTAGTGATAAGGTTTGAAACTTATAGAATATTCTTGAAATTCCACATGTGGCTAGCCCCATATGTGTGACTAATGGGGGCTAACATGGCATCCACTTGTACCATGGTGGTCAACAAGGTAGGTCAACTTGCGAGAGGCATAAATTTTGCATACAAGCTTTAGTTGAGGTTATCATTGCACTGTTGGAAATGTCTCGATGTGTAGATCAACGTCAAGGGTGTGGCAGAAGTTTTGGACATTATAAACCCAAAAAATGATGTTTAATGCCTCAAAATGGCTCTGGAAGGTTTTGTACCCCAATTTTTCAACTGGGACCTGCCACTAAAATGGCCCTGCAAGCCTATTCCTCCAATTTTTCCACCTATAAAGTACTAATAGATGAACAATTATATGATGATCCAGTATGGATCATCATTTGATAACCTTGGTTCAAAACTGGGAACTTTAGCACCCTTTAACATTTGAATTGGATAAAAAAATGAGTGTCCATATCCCTGCAACTATTACAAAGAAGGAAATGCTACAAGTGGAGGATGATTCAACTTGTATAGCATCCTACAAAGAAAATGCAGTCACAATGTAGTATTGGCCCAATTATGAGTATTTTCTATTTTTGTTACTAAATGTTTTGTTGTTTAATGTTTTTATTACTACAGTTTGTAAGGTAGAACACTTGCCATCATATAATAGAGAGGATGGTTATGATCATTTTATGATTCAAATAGTTAGTTTCTTAGACATATGGCTGCAACCTACTTTTCAAATTTTGTATTACATAGTTGTATGGTCCAACTATCACATTTTATAATATGAAAATATACATGTATTTGTGAAAATAAATAAATTTTAAACTTGAATTTAACAACTATAAAATAAATAAATATATGCAAATTCTAAGAAAGTATTAAATGAATGAAAAAATGTTTACATGAGCTATATGTTGTCCCCATAAAAAGTATTATTGTTCCAAACAAACCCCCCATCCACTATATTCAGAGAAAAAACAATTACTTCACTAATTCAACACAAAGTGTATGCTCATTATTGAGTGTGTTGCGGTACCCAACATTCTGGAAGGAATGATGTTACAATTTGCATTGTTTTTGTTTTGCAGTGTTATCATTGGATTTTTTTGGCCTTTGGAATTGGTATGCCTTAACAACAAAATGTCTCGATGTGTAGATCAACGTCAAGGGTGTGGGCAGTGAGGTTATCACTGCACTGTTGGAAAGGTCTCGATGTGTAGATCAACGTCAAGGGTGTGGGCAAAAGTTTTGGACAATATAAACCTAAAAAATGATGTTTAATGCCTCAAAATGGCTCCGGAAGGTTTTGTACACCAATTTTCCAACTGGGACCTGCCACTAAAATAGCCCTGCAAGACTATTCCTCCAATTTTTCCACCTATAAAGTACTAATATAGATGAACAATTATATGATGATCCAGTATGGATCATCATTTGATAACCTTGGTTCGAAACTGGGAACTTTAGCACCCTTTAACATTTGAATTGGATAAAAAAAATGAGTGTCCATATCCCTGCAACTATTGCAAAGAAGGAAATGCTACAATTGGAGGATGATTCAACTTGTATAGAATCCTACAAAGAAAATGCAGTCACAATGTAGCATTGGCCCAATTATGAGTATTTTCTATTTTTGTTACTAAATGTTTTGTTGTTTAGTGTTTTTATTACTACATTTTGTAAGGTAGAACACTTGCCATCATATAATAGAAAGGATGGTTATGATCATTTTATGATTCAAATAGTTAGTTTCTTAGACATATGGCTGCAACCTACTTTTCAAATTTTGTATTACATAGTTGTATGGTCCGACTGTCACATTTTATAATATGAAAATATACATGTTATTGTGAAAATAAATA
>JASDQU010242506.1:73805-87149 GCA_032191745.1 Picea mariana | reverse complement strand
AATGAGTTGGCTAATAACCCTAGAAGCCTTGTCGGCTCAAGAAGATAATTTATATTAGGCTATTAGCCTCCAAGAGAAGAAGTCGGCCAGAATTAATAATAATATACTGAATAGACACATAGCCAGAAGGAGAAGTCGGCCCCAACAAACTGGCAGGATTACTATAAATACAGGGCACCAGTTCTCATTTGCAGCATCTCAACAGTTGCAGACAGAGCCAGTTCTGCGCAGCAGTTTCCCAGTTGGTACGCACTGCAGTTGCAGTCTGGTGCGCAGGTTTGGAGGAGGGTTGCAGGTGCAGCTGCAACAACAGCTAGTTTCAGTATTGGCTTGGATATCTCTTGGCTAGGGTTTGGGACTATCTGATCAGACTTTTGTGTTGCGCTATCCTTGGGGAGAGATGCGCTGCCCTTTGTTTGGCTATCTAGCCTAGGGTTTGCTTCCGAAGGAATTCTGAGTCAAGGTTAAGGTGCTCGGAGGGAGGCTTCGGCCTGTGATTGGGTGACGAGGGTATCGTCAATGGTAAAACGGGCACACCATCTTCTATATTCTAACAAGGGGAACCTGTACAATTTGCTTTTCCAACCTTTGTATGCCTTGACAAGTAGCAACAACAAGAACAACAGTCAGTTGTGTGAGCTATGTCATCAGAGGATGGCTCATTTGCATCATGGAGCTCTGAGATCGCTAAGAGATATTGTGACGGGTATGCCACAGTTTAACGTTGAGCATCAGGAGGTGTGCAGAGGGTATGCTCTTGGGAAGTACACCAAGACTGTCTTTCCCAACAGTGACAATAGATCAGTTGGGGTACTAGACTTGATACACACAGATGTGTGTGGGCCCATGTCACTAGTTTCCTTGGGTGGTTGGGAGTATTATGTTACTTTCATTGATGACCACTCCAGGAAGACTTGGATCTTTTTCCTGAAGACCAAGAGTGAGGTCTTCAAGAGGTTCCAAGAGTTCAAATCTCTCGTGGACAACCAGACAAGAAAGAAGATCAATGTTTTGCAGTCAAACAATGGAGGTTAGTATACCTCCACAAAGTTTGCAAAGTTCTATACCGAGTAGGGTATCAAAAGGCAATTGACCGTTCCTTACAACCCGCAACAGAATGGGGTTGTAGAGAGGAAGAACAAGGCCATAGTTGGTGCAGCGAGGAGTATGTTGCATGATCAGGCATTGCCATTCTACTTATAGTCAGAGGCTTTTAGTACTGTAGTATATCTGCAGAACAAGAATCCCCATAGAGCTTTGGGGAGGAAGACTCCTGAGGAGGCCTTCACTGAGAGTAGGTTTGATGTTGAGCACCTGCGCATATTTGGGTGCTCGACATTCTCTCATGTCCCCTCAGAGAAGAGGGCAAAGCTAGATCCCACAGTAGAGAGAGGGATGCTAGTTGGATACTCAAAGGTTGCTAAGGCCTACCAGATCTACATTCCAACACTGAGGAGAGTGGTGGTGAGGAGAGATGTCATATTCGAGGAGGGTAGGGCCTTCTGGAGATCTCTCGAGTTGAGAGACAGAGTTGAGGAGGTCACACAGTTGTAGAGTGATGCTTCGTAGGGGACACAACCTCAGGTGTTGAGTACACCGAGTTCAAGGGTGACTCGTCCATTCGACATAGTTTCAGGTTCACAATTGTCGAGTATACAGACAATTGGTGCAGGTGCTTCAGGGTCACAAACTACTTTGCAGAGATTTGTGCATGAGACTCATGGACATGAGGAGACTACTTCGCCAAAGGTTACTTCACAGAAGAGGAAACCGAGATGGTTTCAAGAGACCCTAAAGGAAGCCAAGGAGTATATTGGAGAGCCTCAAAGGTTGATGAGAGAGAGCAGGGCGCCAGAGAGGTTTGGGTCCCACTTGGCTATGGTGATGAGCAAATCAAATTCAGAGACCACTTTTGATGAGCAGGTTGCAGACTTACTCATCTAGTCCTTGCCAAGGGGCAAGGAAGTCCACTTCAGGGACAAGTTGGGAGTGGTGAGTGACACTTTCCTCAGTAAGAGTGAGTGTTGAGATTTAGGTACCTTGGAAAGTGGTCCCCTTGTGTTTGTGAGTCTCTAAACACAAAGGGGGAAATATTTGACCCTCACCTTTTACTTTATGTTATAAAGTCAGTTTGACTCTATAACATCATTAGTGACAAAGTACTTTAAGTTATAAAGTCAAGTTGATTTTATAAAGTCATTATTGAGGGGAAAAGTAAACTATGGAAACTTAAGTGAATTATGAGATCTAATCTCATCCATTCATTTTGGAGAATGGCCTAGATCTAATCTAATCCATTGGTTTCCTAGGTTAGCCTAAGGATTAGGCTAAAGGAGGCAAAGGAGGGAAAAGGAAATTCATTTGTTCACTTGAGAGAGTTGAGGGAAGAGGAAGAGAGGAAGTGAGGGTTTGGAGAAGAGACTTGGGCGCATTCTTGAGGAGAGGAAGGGCGCATGAGACTTGAGCGCACTTGTGAGAAGCAAGGGTGAGTTCTTGAGTGTAGGTGCCATCTTGAGATAAGGGGGCGCAAGCTTAAGGAGGGCACACAAGGAGAGTAAGGGCACCATCTTGAGATAAGAGGGCGCAAGCTTGAGGTAGGTGCACAAGGCAAGTGAGAGAGCGTATTCTTTGTGAGGAGGGGCGCACTTGAGGCATAGTGCACACCAAGCAAGGAGAGGAGGAGGCATCTAGCTCTTGGGTGCTTTCAGCAAGAAGGCAAAGGCAAGGCAAAGGAAAAAGCAAAGCAAGTTGAGGGGGCGCACTGAGGCAAAGGGCGCATTTCTTCAAAGGCTAGCAGGCACAAGTTCAAGGGACTCCATTGCAAGCTTGAGAAGAGCTTGTCTTTGTATCAGGTTCCCTTGTATATTTCCTTGTTGTAGAATTTGCTTTCAGATCTCCATAATATATCTATCTCTCTTACTGTTTTTTCCCATGTGGGTTTTTCCAGGGTCCTTGATGCAGACCCCCTTCCCTCCATAGGGCTGCGCGACCTCTTGGTCTAGGATCGATCAAGAAACTGAGTCGGATCTACTCTTCGGGCCTCTGCTGGATCCCAAATCAACTTACACAGGCCCTTCCTCCAAATGCGCAGGTTGTATGGCACCCGCGGGCCCTTTCCTGAGCGTTGTTCAAATCTCAACCCCTGACGGGCACTAGCTCTCCTCTGGCTAAGCCCCTTCCTTCATGTGACCACGGACTGCGACCGTGGGCCAACTCCCTTTGCGACTTTGTGCCTGGGAACTTTCGCGAGCTGCCTGCTCCCCTTTCCCGATTTCTGAATCGGCGATAGCTCCCTACGTTAGACTCCTCCTTTGATGTGACCACGGATTATGACCATGGGCTAGCTCCCTTCACGATTTTTCAAAGTCCGAATCTGCGAAATCCTCGGATCGGATCAACGGTCCTCGATGATCCACAACTAACGGCTGAGATCTCTTTCGTGAACTCGGACTTCACGAGTTCTCTCTTCTCTCGACTCTGCTTCTCCTACCTCCGACTTCCCGATTTCTGAACCCGCTCACGTCAGATCAACGGTCCACGACCCTCCGCAATCCAACGGTCCAGATTTCCTCTTCGCGTTTCGCGAAGTTGGGAATTAGCTCACCTCCTTTCTCCCGATTTTCGACTTCTCGAAATCCACTTATGTCAGATCGACGGTCCACGACCCTCCACGATCCAACAATCTAGATCTCCTCTTCGCGTTTCGGGACTTCGTAAGTCCGCCCTCCTGTGCACTTAAAGGAGTTAAAGTCTATGCACTTACCTCTGGATCCAACGATGGTTGGTCCACGTGCTCAGATCTAACGCCCGAGATTTGTTCTGCTCCTCTGCGCGCTCGTTCTCTTGTCTGGACTCTGATCATCGGTCCAGATTCTTCACAGTGCTTGATCCGACAGCCACTGTCGCTCCTCCTCCTGAGCTTTCGCTTTCTTCTGACTTGGAAGAATTTCTAAGTGTCAAAGGCTGCGATCTTTGATCTTTCCCGTGCGAACCCGACTACTTTGGGCCTCGTCTGCGCTTCTAAAAACGCTATCTCTCCTGAGCTTTGGGAACGAAATCTAACCTCGGCCCCGACACATGCCTACGCTATCTCTTCCGAGCTTGTCTGTGACTCGGACCTCAAAGCATCTCGCCCTTCTGCTCCTCTCTGTTAAGATTTTGTGCGTAAAGACTCTATCCCTCCTGAGTTTTTCCTCGCTCGAATCTCCAAGGGTATCGGTCCTTCTACGTCCTTCAAAGGACTTTCTGGTGCCCTCCCGGCACGTTCGACGCTCGACTTCCTGAGCTTTCGAACTTGAAACAAGTTCGCCTCTACGCGTGCTCCTTACACTTTGACTAGCCTTCGGATGGATGTCTTTCAACACTTTGTCCGAGTGTTGGCTTGGTGCACTCCTCGCACAGGTCTTCCTCCAGAGTATTCCGCAACTTTGTTTCTCCTTGAGCTTCAACTGCTTGGACCTGGAAGGTCTCTGTCCCCTTTGCTCCTCGAAGGGATATAAGTGCCCTCTTAGCAACTTCCGCTCAAGCACTCTTTGTTGAGCTTACAGAGTGTTCAGTAACTCTGTAAGTGTCTTCTCCTTGACACTTCTCTTCTTACAGAACTTGAAACAGAGTCCTCTTGTGCACTCCTTGCATTTGCTCGATGCCCTCCTGGCAGAGCTCTACAAAATCTTCAACAATTATATTTGTTGTTCTGTGCCTTCTCTGCATAGTCTTCCCTCTAGAGTATTCAGTAACTTTGAGGCTCCTTGAGTCTGTGAATTCTTCTGGAGTGCCCTCTTGGCACGTTCTTCCCTGAACTGGATTCGAGATTCAGATACACACTCCTTGCGTTGGCTCATAGAGTCTTCAACACTCTGTTGTGCACTCCTTGCACCGCCTAAAGAACCCAAAAGCAATTTCAGCAACTCACAAATAGAGAATTCTATCTGTCCCTGCAGATGAAATCTATCCCAAGCATCTACAGTATACATGCATATAAACGCACAAGTGACATTCATTCATGTTGACCAAAAGCACTTGTGTCAAATTGTCATGGTTTGTTTATTCCATTTTCAGCATAGTAGGTGTTAAAGATCCTAGAGGGTATTGTATGTTTTGATGTATGTGAAGAGCTAATTTGGACAGCAAAACTATCCTACATAAACCCTTCACAAAGAGGCGCCGAAAGAGCATGCAATCATAAGCTTAAGGCAGATTTACAGTTGGGTAAAGTTCAGATTTGTTGGCTGTTTTGGACAGCAAGAAAACAGTCCTAAAACAGTGAGGAAAACAGTTTGAAAGTGCCTTGAACTTAGTGCCCAACAAGAGGTCATATGACAGGCCTGTTGGGCAGCCTTAGGATCCTCAAGTTTCTTCATACATAAGTTGCCTTTATGGACTGTTTGGGTTACTGTATTTGTGGGTGTATGTACTATGCACATATACAAAGGACACATAAGAAAGTGATGGCATCAGAAAATCCATCTTTACATGCACAACCACAACATAACAGGAAGAAACTTCAAAAACTTGGTTTCTACTAAGTTTGCTTTGATCAGAACAGAAATTCTAAATCATGTAAACAACATATAAGGCAACCACTCTATCTGATAAGGAGGCATTGTGTGTTGGCTTTCACCTAGAGGGATTGGATGTTTGCACTGATGATGCCTCTCATTAATTGTGCAGGTTTCAACTTGSTTCTCTTCAGGGACAACATTGGTGTCTYTTTTCTAGGTATGAGTTTGATAATGACATTATCCGATGAGTTTAATCTCATTGTCTTTGAATATGGTACTGAAACATAAATTTATTTTCATGATTGAAGACCTGGTGTGTTCAGACTAGAATGGAGGCAAATGGCTATTGTTGATCTAGTTTCTCTGTGAGCAATGCAACTGTTTGTTAGAATGGATGCAAATGAATGTTGTGAATTTAGTTTCTCTGCAAGCAAAGTAATTAATATGATGTTTTGTCTAGCCATAAGAAGTCGAAGTGAGAGCTGTAAAGACTGCAAATCATTCTACACAAAGAAATTCTTGACAGGTATCATATTGAAAACAATATGCATAGCTTATCCAAAGGAGAAGCTCTTGAAGAGCCTAGACCATGTTCACAAGTATATCATAACACTTTGCTCAATTGTGTTTGAAGAGCTTAACATTTAAAATGTTTTTCCTTGGTGGGCTCTGTTTTGGTCCAAGTGAATTTAGTGAYCCAAAATGACTCAGCCTATGGCCATTGTGATTCACCAACAYGGATGCCTTTTAAATTTTTAATATGTGGAATAAAAAGTGTTTACTGTGCTGGTTTATTTTATCTTGCTGTSCTCTGTTTCAAACAAATTACTGCTTTATATTATCATACATTTTGGTTGTGTAATTGTCTCATGAATGTGTTAATTCTATCTTCAAATTTTACTGTGCATCTAAACAAAGAATATGAAACAGCAAAGTTGCAAACTCAGGCRATCACACACCATAGAACATAGAGGATTTACCCTGGAACTCCAATTGGGAAAACTAGTATCAAAGAKGAGGTTTGTTCAGCTCCAAAGAATCTCAGTTRGAGCTCTGCTATTCATATACCAATGATTTAAGGCAAAAGGAAATGGTTACCACTCTTAATCTACTCTTGATACATACAGCTAGGAAAGCACTGGTGTATAACAGAGATTCTTGTTTTCTTTGGATTATGATCAAGGAATTTTAGCAATGGCGCCCTCTTATATGAAAGAAAGACTCACTATCCAAGCTGTAGGTGATCTCTTGATGTAGTCACAAGAAGTTTGTCCTTCTTCACTCTGGAATCTTGGCTTTGGCAAAAACTATAAAGGCTGGGATGACTTCTTCCTCTCTGCATGAATGTTGGATTTCTTTCATGGTCAATCAGAAGGCTGTCTCCTTCTTCTCTGCTGCAGCATGGGCAACTTCCAAAATTGACTTTTAGTTCCCCATTGAACCAGTGGTTTGTGATTCCAGAATGTTCAATCGACACAATTTGACATGGCTTTTCTGATAATCTTCTTGAGTGCTTCAGTTCTTTCACTATGAGTGGAATTATTAGCTTCTCCTTTACAAATGGAACGCCAAATCACTTTCCTCCYTCACGTCRAGGTCCCCTTCACACGAACCTGCTCACTCTCCAAGTGGAACCTATGGAACCCCTTTTGGACCCACTTTTCCTTTTCTGAACTCTCTTTTATTCTYACTACTAATGGTATGTGGAATGCCAGTGGCCTCCCAACCTTTTTCCAAGAGATGATTATAGTTTCCTTGGCGTTTCGAATTCTATAAAATTCGAGCAATTTTAGCTTTTCTTGGACTACCAAATGGYGTCTTGTGATTGGTTATAGRGTCCACATATTGACACCCTAGGTGTCCACATCATCTGCCACCTTTTTTGTCCCAAGGCCCTCCTTCCTTCTATGTGGAGGTCAGGCTATTTTGTGCTCCACATGAACTTGCCCTTAGCATTTGTGGAGGGCAGAGCATGGAGTGTGAATGTAGCCATCCCTCCGACTCCTCCAATTCTATGCATGGTCCATAGTTCGACATACCCCTTAGCCTCCACAAAGTGTGGAGTTGTGCCCCCTCTGACTCCCTTCTTTCCTCCGCATGCACTATGCTCTACATCACTCTTTGCCTTAACCTTGCTACCTTAGTTTGTTGCGAAGTGCAGAGCACAGAGGTAATTCCTTTGTCCAATTTTGTTGTGACCTACGTGTGCATTCAACCTCCACATAGCCTTTGTGAAGTGTGGAGATAACACTTTACTCTGCACAACCAACTACCTTTGAGTGACTTTTTGCCTCAATTATCTTTTTGAATCTTTCACTCATTCTTTGTGTGGAGTGTAAAGCAACAAGCTTGCCTCTTTCCATCCTTACCTCCACATGGCCATAACTCTGCATAATTGTAATGCCCCATTTTCCCTGACTTTGTTCTGTCTATGACCAAGATATCTATCCTTGGTTGGCTTGATGACTTGTCTTATCTATGACTGGAAAATTGATGAATTTTATGCATTGTTTAGGATATTGCACAAACTGCTTATGTATATAGAGATATGTGAGTGCATGCACGTGATATGTGTGATTGTTATTTGATGATGAGATGCTATCTATATTCATGGTTGGGATACTTGGTAGAATGCACAGAATGATGTTGGTATGGTTGGATTATGTGGTATGAATTCATGATAATGATACAATGATTTGATACTAATTGACCACTGATGTTGTTGAGCAAGTGTGAGCTATGGCAGGTTGGTTAGACCTGTAGGACTCATGGATGGAGATGTGGTTATTGAACTTGGCTAAAGGTCACGGGGCTTGATGAGCCATTGGAGCCATGTTTCCATGGTATCAAGCCCTGTGACCATTGTTAATTTTCAAGAATAAACAGATTCATAAGATAACATTAGTGTTCTTTTAACCTTTAAATGATAAATTGAAGCATAATAATCATAGGAAGAACAATCATTCACAGAGACACAAGTATTTATCCTGGGAAACCCTCAAGGGGAAGAAAACCCAGAAAACTTCTTCTTGTGATATATTGATCAGTCAAACAAGTACAATGAACTTACAAGACTCTTCTAGAAAGAGAGAGATACAACAATAACACTGAGACAATAGAGTATCAGCTGCTACAGAACTGCCTCAGAATAGGATTAACTTGTTGCTGCTAGTTGCTATCCACAACAGTGTTACCAACCTTCAGAAATAAACCTCCTAGCTGCTGCCTAGAATAAGCCTAGGTTGTTCCCTCAGGATAGATTAGTTGTTGCTCAGAAGTATGAGAACTAAAGTAAAACTCGTGTAAAACTTATGTTAAGTGAGGGGTGCCTCCCTCTCTTTATATAGGTTAGAGTTTAGGTTAGGTAACTTAGGTTAGGGCCGCCTCCTAGGGTAGAATAGGATAGGTCTTAGGTTAGGTCAGCTAGGTTAGGGCCGACCTAGGCTAACTTAGGAAGGGGGCAGCTTCAAGAGGTCGGATAGGAAGAGGGCAGCTTGAGGAGGGCAGCTAGGAGGGTTGCTTAGAAAAAGAATATCCTCTGCACCTGCTCAAAAGTTAACACTCCCTCTCAACAAAGAGGGTATTCTTCAAACATACACATCCACACAGTTCTTTCTAGTCATTGCACATGATCATTGACTTGTTGACATCCACACAGGATCAATATATCACAAAAAGTTTTGTAACCTTATGCAAATAAGGATCATGGAATGTGATCATCTAGTTCTCCTTAACCATGGTCAACTGCTAGAGTTATTTCACTTAGGGGTGGCCAGTCCCTAAGGAATACATATAGCTCATCTTGAAGACCTAGGAGAACTTTTCACATTACCTTGTCTTGACTTTTGCTTTGACACACAAAGCTCACAAGACTTGTCTTGACTTTTGCTTCGACACACAAAGCTCACAAGACTGATGACAGTTTCTTCTTGCCTTGACTTACAAGGCTTTTCTCCAAGTCTCAAGTCAATCTTGACATACAAGGTAGTGTTGGAGAATTTCTTGTCCTTGACTTTTGCACTAGGCTCACAAGGTTTCTTGTAGCGTGTCGTTCGTCCTGAATTTTATCCCGACTCACAAGGTTTATATGTTCACCTTGACTTTTGCCATGACTCACAAGACTGGTTGATCCTCCAAATCTCCCTGGCTAGCTTCAGGGTGGCCACTTAAGGCCTTTCATTAGAGAATGTCTCATGATGTTGCTATTCCCTCTCAGTGAGGGACACATTTTCTACCATACCAAGCTTGTCTCAGAAGTACACAAATTTTCCAAGGGATAGAGGCTTAGTCAAAATATCTGCCATCTATTCATCAATACGAATGTACTATAGCTTGATGGTACGTCTTTGAACCATGTCTCTGATGAAATGATATTTCATCTCAATATGCTTTGATCTGTCATGGATGACCAGGTTCTCTGTGAGCTTTAAACAACTCTGGTTATCACAATGGATAACAATTATTTCTAACCTCTCTTGAAACAACCTAGACATAAGCTTTCTTAGCCATACTGCTTCTCTGCTCGCATTATTGGCTGCTATATACTCCGCTTTAATTGTACTTTGTGCTATGGAGCTTTGTTTCTTGCTAGACCAATATATCATAGCTGAACCCAAGCTAAAACAGTATTCGAAAGTACTCTTCCGGTCCACTGAGCTCCCAACCCAGTCTAAATCAACATAACCATGAAGCAACACTCCTCCACTAGAAGTGTATCTAAGTCCATATGCAATGGATTCTCTCAAATATCTGAGGACATGTTTAGCAACAATCCAATGTCCGTGTCTTAGCTCAGACATGAATTGACTCAAGGCGCTTACAACAAAGCATATATCTGGCCTTGTATGGATCAAATGCATCAAGGATCCAATAAGCTGCATGTACATAGATGGGTCCACCAAGTCTGATCCAGAATTTGACTCATGTAACTTCTTTAAGTTAGATACCATGGGTGTAGACATGGATTTACAATCTAGCATACCAAATCTACGCAGTATATCAACTGTATACTTTCCTTGAGAAAGGAAAATTTCATCTGACCTTTGCCATACCTCCAAACCAAGGAAGTAATGCATGAGAGCAATGTCTTTCATTTCAAATTCAGAAGTGAGCTCCCTCTTACACTGAGCTATCAGTTGTTCCTCTACTGTAAGGAACAAATCATCATCATATAGAACCAAGATCAGGGGATGATTTTATGTTACCTTGAAATACAAGTTGGGATCAACTGCACTCTTGGAGAAATCCAAGCTTTGAAGATAGCTGTCAATTCTCGCATACCAAGCCATTGGTGCCTGTTTCAACCCATATAGTGTTTTCTTTAATTTGCACACATGTGATTATTTTCTATGAACCACGAAACCCTTTGGTTGTTCTATATATACCTCTTCCTCAACTTGACCATTGAGGAATGCAATCTT
The DNA here is from genome assembly GCA_032191745.1 of Picea mariana. Taxonomy (NCBI): domain Eukaryota; kingdom Viridiplantae; phylum Streptophyta; class Pinopsida; order Pinales; family Pinaceae; genus Picea; species Picea mariana. The sequence goes on along the minus strand of JASDQU010242506.1, from coordinate 76,228 downwards.
TACATCCATCTGGTGAAGTTTTCAACCCAGAATTGAAGCGAGGGATATGACGGTCCTGATGGAAGTGTACCTTGCAACAGGTGCAAATGTTTCATCATAGTCAATACCTTCCTTCTGAGAAAAACCACGAGCCACAAATCTTGCTTTGTATTTCTCAATACTTCCAATAGCTGCATGCTTGATTTTGAACAACCACTTGGAAGTAACCACATATATTCCTTCCGGTCTTGGAACTACTTCCCATACATCATTTTTCATGATGGATTGATATTCTTCCACCATGGCATATTTCCATACTTGTTGCCTAGCAACATCCTCATAGATCGTGGGTCCTACCTCGCTAATCTGAGCCATAAGAGCCACATAACCTGAATATCTTTGAGGTCTATGACTCTCTTTGAAAGTACTTGAAGGAGCTGCATGTTTTTCTGCCTCTCGTAGAATTTCTCTACACTAGGCAGGCTTCCTCTTAGCAGGAGGTACCTCAAGAAGTCTCTCTATCTGTTCTACTAGATCCACAATATCAACATGATCCAATGGCTCTTCAGGTTCCTCCATCTTTGTATCTTGCTGCGATTCTTTAGATTGCTTAAATCCAGCTTCTTCATGAAAAGTTACATCCCTGCTTACCTCGATATATCTTTGGCCTGGAACATAGATTCTGTAGGCCTTGGATGTTTCATTGTACCCAACAAAAAATCCTTTCTTCCTAGAAGGCTCCATCTTAGTTCTTTTCTCTTTCGACACAAGTATGTAAACTGGACATTCGAAAATCCTCAGGTGTCCCACTTTTGGCTTTTTTCCAGTGAATGCTTCTTTTGGAGTATTTCCCCCCAGAATAGCATGATGACTTCTATTCTGAATATAAACTACAGTGCTTGTGGCTTCTGCCCAAAGTGATGTGGGAAGGTCCTAACCACACATCATAGCTTTAGCTCCCTCACAGATTGTTATGTTCTTTCTCTCAGCAATCCCATTCTGCTGAGGGTTATAGGACACAGTTAGTTGTCTCTTGATTCCTAGTTCTTTACATAAGTCATCAAACTGATGAGACTCAAATTCACCAACATTGTTAGTCCTCAAGGTAGGTATGTGTTTTCTAGTCTGATTTTCAATCAAAGCTTTGAATTCTAGAAATTTATTAAAAGTTTCATTCTTTGCTTTTAGAAAATAGGTCCATGATTTTCTAGAGAAGTCATCTATGAAAATCACATAATAAAGACATACATTCAAGGAAGGTGATGGCATAGGCCCACATATGTCTGAATGTATCAAATCCAAAATTCCTTTAGACCTCGAGTTACTGTTTGGAAACGACTTCTTTATGTTTTTACCAAGAACACAACCTCTACATATACCATCATGATCAAAATGAAAGGTAGGCATTCCTCTTACCATTTTCTAAAGTCCGGGGAGCGCTTTGTAGTGAAGATGTCCAAACCTTCGATGCCACAGCTCAGATGGACTAACTAAAGCATGAACATGTGCTTGGATATGTCTCGGGAGCTTGTAAAGACCCCCCTCTCTAACTCCAATCACAATTGTTGAACTTAGCTCTTCATTCTTAGGCCATAAGAGAGCTTTCTTGTCCATGAATATCACCCTGTAACCTTTATCTTCCAGGACCTCAACATAGATAAGATTCTTCTTTAAACGAGGAACGTACATAATTTCTTCAATGTGTAACTCACCTCTAGATTCGAGTTGAAAGGATGTTGAATCAAGTCCTTCGATTACATAGCTAACATTATCTCCAAGTTCTACTTAAGCAAAGAAATTTTTCTCCTTGAAGTTTGCAAGGACTCATTTATTTCTAGTCATGTACTTGGAAGCTCATGTTGATGATTGCAGCTATGTGAAACATTCTCCAACTTACAAATCTAAGAGATGTTGATGATTGCAGCTATGTGAGATATTCTCCAACTTACAAACCTGAGAGAAAGCCCTTGAGAGGGGTGTGTGGTTCCTATCTGAGACATAGATGGAACGTAGAGATGGCCTCCTCCTTACAGAGAGTTGAGAAGAACTCCAGATGATTCTCCTGTGTAACACAATGAGAAAGGAGATTTGCTGAGTTGGATGTGTCTGTGGTTGAGCACAAGGTGAACATGTGAAATCCCAAAGTGTTGGGTGCATCGTCACGAGAACATAAATGAAGATGATTCATTAGCCTCCTCTGAGCAGAAGAGTTGATGAGAAACTCCAAACGACTCTCTTGTGTAATGCAGTGGGAAAGAAGATCTGTTGAGTGGACGTGCATGTGAACGAACACAGGTGAATGTGATCCTAGTGGCTGAGCACTAGTGAAGAAGTGGTTCTTCTATGTAATGTAGTGAGCCAGAGATATGGACATCCCTATGGATGTGCCCCTAGTGGATGAGCACTAGTGGGTGTATAAAATCCCTTGTTATAATGTTCAAGAG